>WNWK01014648.1:0-50571 GCA_009830355.1 Cherax destructor | reverse complement strand
AATTGCAGCCTTTTAAAAAAAAGCATAAATTAATCAACGAATCTCAGGGGGGTTTTTTAAAAAAGGGCTTCCTGCCTTACAAATTTAATAATTTTTTTTCACTAAGGTATTTGAGGAGGTAGATCATGGTAATGAATATGATATTGTGTATATGGATTCAGTAAGGTTTTTGATAGAGTCCCACATCAGAGACTATTAAAAATTAAGGCACACGGAATGGGAGGAGAAATTTTTTGGGGGATAGAGGCATGGTTAAAAAAAGGGGCAGCAGAGAGTTTGCATAAATGGGGAGAAATCAGAGTGGGGAAGCGTCACAATGGTGCCCACGGGGGTCAGTTTTGGGGCCCCCTTTTGTTTTTCCCCCAATCTACATAAACGACAGATGAGGGAATAAATAGGACATAAAAAGTTTCCCGATGACACCAAAATAGGCCGTCCAATTCATTCAAATGAGGACATTAGAGCACTCCGGGAAGATTTGAATAGACTGATGCAGGGGGGGGGAGAAGTGGCAGATGCAGTTTAATATAGATAAATGCAAAGTTCAAAATTTTTGGGGACGGGACAATAACCATGCCACATATAAACTAAATAATGTAGATTTTAAAATACTACTGTTTGGGAAAAGGATTTAGGAGTTCTGGTTAGCAGTTTAAAACCAAGACAGCAGTGCAAAAGGGTTTTCCCAATAAAGAAAAACAGAATCCTTGGCTTCATATCAAGAAGCTAAATAATAGGAGTCCTGGGTTCTTCAATTTATTTTACCCTTTGGTTAGGCCTCATCTAGATTATGCTGAAAGGGTTTTTACCGTATTACAGAATGGATAAAAAGCCCTGGAAAACGTACAAAGGAGGGGGCAAAGTTGATTCCTTTATAGAAATCTTCCTATGAGGATAGACTGGGGGGGAATCTGCACTTTTTAGAAAGGCGTAGAATTAGGGGATATTATTGGGGTGTATAAATGGAAAACGGGGAAAAAATGAAGGGATGAAATACGGGAAAAAATTTTTTATTGACAGGACCGACAATGGCTTTGTTGGATAAATTCAGATTCAAAAGGGGGTATAGGAAAGCACTGGTTTTGGGAATAGAGTTGTCGATGAGTGGAACAAACTCCCGAGTACAGTTATAGAGGCTAAAACGTTGTGTAGTTTTAAAATAGGGTAGGAAAAATATGAGTGGGTGGGGGGGGGTGAGTTGGACCGACTAGCTTGTGCTACTAGGTCAGATGCAGTGCCCTTCCTTGAGTGAATGTAACCTGACCTGGCTGCCGGGGGGATTGGCTTAAGCCGGTGGGAGATTTGGACTTGCCTCGCATGGGCCAGTAGGCCTGCTGCAGTGTTCCTTCTTTCTTATGTTCTTATATGCAACACTTGGGTATCTTGAATGAGGAAACGTTTCGCCCCACAGTGGCTTCATCAGTCCATACTGATGGAGTCGATGTAATCAGTCCATCAATCTTGAAAAGAATACAGAATTTGTGCGAAGAAGTGGGTTATATACCGTAGGCAGGAGAGGTGTAGCAGTCGTAGGAGGTGTCACATTTGACCAGTGTGGAAGTAGGTGGGGGGCCAAGGGTTAGGCAAGTGAAGAATTCCCTGTATTAAGATGCCAAGATGTTGCTGTGTCAGACAGATGTAGATGAATGAAACATTCATTACATCTGATTACATCGACTTAAGGCTGAGGGACTGATTACCTCAAATTCCTCATGTTCTTCACCATTCTCCTTTGTATGGACTGATGAAGCCACTGTGTGGCGAAACGTTTCTTCATTAAAGATACCCAAGTGTTGCACATGTGTCTAATTTATCAGGGGTGTCCCTGTTCACAGATGTGAAACTAATGCGGAAAATACTAACGGGTGAGGACCAGCAAAGACTACAAATGGATGTGGACTGGCTGCAGGTCTGGTCTGACAAGTGGATGCTAAATTTCAATCCCAGCAAGTGCAAAGTTATAAGGATTGTAGATGGGCAAAGAAGACCGCAGACGAAGTACAGGCTCATGACGGCGAGGGGTAGAGCAAAGTCTGCGAACCTCAGTCAGGAAACAGGACCTCGGGGCGAGTATTGTACGTATCGCCTGAGGCGAAGAACAAGCTAATAACTGCTCCAACAAGTGCACACTCAAGACTAGCTTTTAGACATCTAGGTAAAGAGTCATTCACAGCACTGTACACGGCTTACGTCAGACTCATGCTGGAGTACGCAGCACCAGTACGAAACCCACACCTGGTCAAATATATCAAGAAACTGGAGGAAGTGGTATGAACTATGAGGAGAGGTTAAGGGAACTCACCCTGATGACAATGGAGGTAAAAAGGACTAGGGGTGATATTAAAACAACGTACAAAATACTGAGAGGAATTAATAGGGTGGACTGGGACAGACAATCTGAAAGACGGGAAACAGGTACACATGGGCACAGCCGGAAGTTGAAAACACAGATGACCCACAGGGATGTTAGGAAGTATTTCTTCAGTCTTAAAGTAGTCAGGAAGCGGAATGACATGGACAGTGGAAGGGGCAGGATCCATATATATCATTAAGAAGAGGTGCAATAAGGCTCTTGAAGCCAAGATAGAGTAAACCTAGTGGCGACCAGCGAAGAGGCGGGACCAGGAGCTGAAACTCGACTTCTGCAACCACTTACAGGTGAGTACATACATACATAAATAAATACACACATACATATGTCCCAGTTTTTACATTATTATTATTATTATGATCAAGTACTTTGCACTTGTCCACATTGAACTTCATCTGTCATTTTTCAGACCAAGACATTAATTTGTCCAAATCCTCCTGGAGTTCATTAGTATCCTCCTCAGAATGAATCATACGACCTATTTTTGTATCATCAGCAAATTTGCTCATGTCACTTGTAATTCCTTCATCAAGGTCATTAATATAAATTATGAACAACAGAGGCCCTAAATCTGATCCTTGTGGAACGCCACTAGTGACTAATCCCCATTCAGATTTGACCCCATTAATGGAAACTCTGTTTTCTGTTGGTAAGCCATGCCTCTATCCATGCTAGAACTTTACCCCCTATACCATGAGCTGCCACTTTTCTTAAGAGTCTCTTGTGAGGTACTCTATCGAAGGCCTTACTGAAATCCAAATAAACAATATCATATTCTTTATTACTGTCTACTGCCTCAAATGTTTTATTGAAGAACATCAGTAAATTTGTCAGGCAGAAACGACCTCTCGTGAACCCATGCCGAGATTCATTAATCAAATTATACTCTTCAAGATGACTTCTAATAATATCAGCTATAATTGACTCTAATAATTTGCCTACTATAGACGTCAGGTTGATTGGACAGTAATTTGATGGAATGGACTTATCACCTGATTTGAATATAGGAACTACATTAGCCATCTTCCACATCTCTGGCACAACACCAGTTAGGATGGACGTATTAAACACATTCGTTAATGGCTGACTAAGTTCCATCTTGCATTCTTTAAGTACCCTGGAAAACAACTCGTCGGGTCCCGGGGACTTATTTTGCTTCAGTTTATCTATCTGTTTGATAATCATGTCCCTCGTGACAGTAATATTAGTTAACTTGAATTCTTCAGGAACTGAATAATTGTTAATTTCTGGAATCTCATTTACGTCTTCTTGTGTAAAGACTGACAAAAAATAGTCATTAAATAGAGAACACATTTCCAGTTCGTTATCCGTCAGCTGTCCATTCCCAATTTTCAGAGGTCCTACCTTTTCCCTCACCTTCGTCCTGTACACTTGAAAGAACCCTTTTGGATTAGTCTTTGATTCATTAGCAACTCTAATTTCATAGTCACGTTTAGCTTTTCTAATCCAGTGTTGGCCCATACTAGGCCAACAGGCCTAGTATGGGCCAACAGGCCTACTGCAGGGTTCCTTCTTTCTTATGTTCTTAAGTAAGACATCTGTGACAGCTATCATTATTTTCGAAACGTTTCGCCTACACAGTAGACTTCTTCAGTGGAATATAAAGGAGACTAATATGAAGACAGCAGCAGCGGCAGCAGCAGCGGCAGCAGCAGCGGATGCGGCAGCAACGGCAGAAGCAGCGGCAGAAGCGGCAGCAGCGGCTGCGGCAGCACCAGCAGCGGCAGCAGCAGCGGCAGCAGCAGCGGATGCGGCAGCAACGGCAGCAGCAGCTCTCTCTATAGTTAGTCAACTTTGTATTCGATTGAAGATTGTAAGCGAACCTTCTCAGAAACACAGATCCATAATTGTTACACATGTAACTTACTTTCTACTTGTCTGTACTGTATATCACTGTTATTATTTATTCTGTATTGTATATCATTGATATTATGATAGTTATAGACAGTCCTCAGATCTGTTCTCCATTTTCCCAGCAGACAGCAGGAGGTCAGGGCCAGGGTACAGTGAGAACTAAGCAGTAACACCCACTGGGCAACACCACCGTGGAAAACCTACCTAGATGAGGCAGCAACGAAGAACTATGTGACCTGACGTGTAGACGAGAGAGTGAACAAGATATGAGGCGACACTAAGTTTCCAGTTTTAAGAAGAAAAAACTCACGAAATCATAATAACACTGTTAAGTAAAAGGACACAAATGCAACTAATGTGACATTTTATTGTGGCAACGTTTCGCTCTCCAGGAGCTTTATCAAGCCGTTACAAACAATACATGGACACAGATGGTATATATATACTCTCCAAGTGAGGTGTAATACTAGTGGTGGTGAAGTAGTAGTGATATAAGTCGTAGTAGTAGTAGTAATACAATAAGGTAGAACAATCAATTTTGCACATGAGTAAAAGGTGATAAAACAATTACTTGGGTAGAAGAAATATTTGTCTAACCTATTTTATACTACCCATGTAATTGTTTTATCACCTTTTACTCATGTGCAAAATTGATTGTTCTACCTTATTGTATTACTACTACTACTACGACTTATATCACTACTACTACTACGACTTATATCACTACTACTTCTACCACCACTATATTACACCTCACTTGGAGAGTATATATATACCATCTGTGTCCATATATCGTTTGTAACGGCTTGATAAAGCTCCTGGAGAGCGAAACGTTGCCACAATAAAATGTCACATTAGTTGCATTTGTGTCCTTTTACTTAACATATTGTCGGTAATTCTACCAATATTATTACATAATAACACTATAGCAAACAAACCAGGGAACGGTTGGAGATTGAACCCATGGCGAGTGAGTGGTAAAGCTCCAGGCCAGTGCGTAAGACACTCGCCCACCTGGCTACAATAACATTCAATACACAAATAACCAGCACATAGCAGAGACTAGCTTATGACGATGTTTTGGTCCGATTTGGACCATTTACAAGTCACACTGTGACTTGTAAATTGTCCAAGTCAAGTCGAAACGTCGTCCTACGTACGGGTTGTATATTGTTCCAGTCACGGTACTGTGCCTTTTCGTTGTTTAATAAGGTTCAATCCCCACCCGTTCCGTGGCTTATTTAGAAGACAGAAATAGAGAGAGACTGGCAACGAGACTACAGAATCTAGAACAGTTAAGCCTATCATCTTCACCATGTTTTCACAAACAATTTGACGTAAAATGAATTACCAGTACCGAATAATGTATGTATGTACATTTGTAATGTTTGGGAAGATTTTCCAGGGAGACAGCTTGACAGGGAGTCAACTTGACAGGGAGACAGCTTGACAGGGAGTCAACTTGACAGGGAGTCAACTTGAGAGGGAGTCAACTTGACAGGGAGTCAACTTGACAGGGGCGGCGGCGCCAACTCCAGCGTTCACAGCTGAATAGTCACCATCATGTCAGCTTGAGTAAGCATCAATTTATTTTTAGTAATTTAGTGCTGGTGAGTGTTAGTTGGTCTGGTGTACACTGAGGGCTGGACCAGTGTTCTCAGCATGTGTTAGTTGGTCTGGTATACACTGAGGGCTGGAGCAGTGCTCTCAGCATGTGTTAGTTGGTCTGGTATACACTGAGGGCTGGAACAGTGCTCTCAGTATGTGTTAGTTGGTCTGGTATACACTGAGGGCTGGAGCAGTGCTCTCAGTATGTGTTAGTTGGTCTGGTATACACTGAGGGCTGGAGCAGTGCTCTCAGTATGTGTTAGTTGATCTGGTGTACACTGAGGGCTGGAGCAGTGCTCTCAGCGTGTGTTAGTTGGTCTGGTATACACTGAGGGCTGGAGCAGTGCTCTCAGCGTGTGTTAGTTGGTCTGGTATACACTGAGGGCTGGAGCAATGCTCTCAGCGTGTGTTAGTTGGTCTGGTATACACTGAGGGCTGGAGCAGTGCTCTCAGCGTGTGTTAGTTGGTCTGGTGTACACTGAGGGCTGGAGCAGTGCTCTCAGCGTGTGTTAGTTGGTCTGGTATACACTGAGGGCTGGAACAGTGCTCTCAGCGTGTGTTAGTTGGTCTGGTGTACACTGAGGGCTGAAGCAATGCTCTCAGCATGTGTTAGTTGGTCTGGTATACACTGAGGGCTGGAGCAATGCTCTCAGCGTGTGTTAGTTGGTCTGGTGTACACTGAGGGCTGAAGCAATGCTCTCAGCATGTGTTAGTTGGTCTGGTATACACTGAGGGCTGGAGCAGTGCTCTCAGCGTGTGTTAGTTGGTCTGGTGTACACTGAGGGCTGGAACAGTGCTCTCAGCATGTGTTAGTTGGTCTGGTATACACTGAGGGCTGGAGCAGTGCTCTCAACATGTGTTAACAATATACTGAACACTGTTGTACACATCAGGTTTCTACCTTCATGATAGTGGAATGTTATGAGAAGTGCGTGTTCACTGCCGGCACCTCTCTCTCTCGTTATTTTCACTGTAATAGTATTTACACCTTGTTTTAGCGCTTACACCTTGTTTTAGCGCTTACACCTTGTTTTAGCGCTTACACCTTGTTTTAGCGCTTACACTTTGTTTTAGCGCTTACACCTTGTTTTAGCGCTTACACCATGTTTTAGAGCTTACACCTTGTTCTAGGGCTTACACCTTGTTGTAGCGCTTACACCTTGTTCTAGTGCTTACACCTTGTTCTAGCGCTTACACCTTGTTCTAGCGTTTATACATTATTTTAACGTTTACACCTTCAAGTGCTTAAGCCTTCTAACACTTACACCTTCTAGCATTTACATCGTGTAGCACTTACACCTTTTAACACTTACACCTAATAATTTCACCTTCTTGCACTTATACCTTGTTCTAGTGCTTACACCTTCGTCTAGCACTTAAAATATTGTTCTAGAGCTTACACCTTCGTCTAGCACTTACACCTTATTTTAGTGCTTACATCTTTCAGCACTTACACCTTGTTCTAGCACTTACACTATATTCTAGCACCTACACATTCTTCTAGAACTTACACCCAGTTTTGAGTCTCCTAGCAACACCAGTACCACCGGTGTCAGCAATTAAGAGACGAGTGTCATAATTAACAAACATACACAACAAGGTCACAGTAAACATACACAACAAGGTCACAGTAAACATACACAACAAGGTCACAGTAAACATACACAACAAGGTCACAGTAAACATACACAACAAGGTCACAGTAAACAGGTGACATACACAACAAGGTCACAGTAAACAGGTAACATACACAACAAGGTCACAGTAAACAGATGACATACACAACATGGTCACAGTAAACATACACAACAAAGGTCACAGTAAACAGGTGACATACACAACAAGGTCACAGTAAACAGTGACATACAACAGGTCACAGTAAACATACACAACAAGGTCACAGTAAACAGGTGACATACACAACAAGGTCACAGTAAACAGATGACATACACAACATGGTCACAGTAAACATACACAACAAGGTCACAGTAAACAGGTGACATGCACAACAAGGTCACAGTAAACAGGTGACACACACAACAAGGTCACAGTAAACAGGTGATATACACAAGGTCACAGTAAACAGGTGACATACACAACAAGGTCACAGTAAACAGGTGACATACACAAGGTCACAGTAAACAGGTGACATACACAAGGTCACAGTAAACAGGTGACATACACAAGGTCACAGTAAACAGGTGACATACACAACAAGGTCACAGTAAACAGGTGACACACACAAGGTCACAGTAAACAGGTGACATACACAACAAGGTCACAGTAAACAGGTGACATACACAAGGTCACAGTAAACAGGTAACACACGCAACAAGGTCACAGTAAACAGGTGACATACACAACAAGGTCACAGTAAACAGTTGACATACACAAGGTCACAGTAAACAGATGATATACACAACAAGGTCACAGTAAACAGGTGACATACATAAGGTCACAGTAAACAGGTGACATACATAAGGTCACAGTAAACAGGTGACATACACAACAAGGTCACAGTAAACAGGTGACATACACAACAAGGTCACAGTAAACAGGTGACACACACAAGGTCACAGTAAACAGGTGACACACACAACAAGGTCACAGTAAACAGGGACATACACAACAAGGTCACAGTAAAAAGGTGACATACACAAGGTCACAGTAAACAGGTGACATACATTACAAGGTCACAGTAAACAGATGACATCACAATCTACAAAATAACAACTACAAAAAAGTGGATTTCCAAATAATTTCACGATTTTTCGCATTATCAAGGAATAGTAAAAATAATAGTACAGCAGAAGACTTATAAGGCTGAGATATGACCTCACGCATGACCTCACATATGACCTCACATATGACCTTTCATGACCTCACGTGGATGCAGCTAGACTTGTAATTCAATCAAGAAATGGTTTGTATGTGTATTCTTGAGCATTAAGACTAAAACACCTTCGTGATGACGCTCTGTGGTATAGATTATGATGTTTTATGTTTAATGTCCAAGAAAACACATATAAACCAGTTCCCACTTGAATTAAAACTTCCATCCATAAAGTTTACTCATCAGTTTGAACAAAAGAATTCATTCAAAATACACACACAAACAAACACACACACACACACAAACATACACATACACATACACACACACATACACATACACACACACATACACATACACACACACATACACACACACACAACACATACATACACACACACATACACACATACACATACACACATCTTCACACTGAATATTGAGGTATAAAACACAAAGATAATGGTTGATTGCCTGTGTGTGTTAGTTACTAGTTGTCAAAGACACTTGTCGATAAGGGTTTGTGTGTATGTGTGTGTGTACTCACCTAGTTGTGGCTGCAGCAGTCGATTCACAGCTCCTGGCCCAGCCTCTTCACTGGTCCCTACTAGGTCACTCTACCCGCTCCATGACCTTTATCATACCTCTTCTTAAAGCTATGTAAGGATCCTGTCTCCACTACATCACTTCCCAGACTATTCTACTTTCTGACAACTCTGTGACTGAAGAAATACTTCCTAACATCCCTGTGGTTCATCTGAATCTTCAACTTCCAACTGTGTCCCCTTGTTGCTGTGTCCCACCTCTGGAACATTCTTTCTCTGTCCACCTTGTCAATTCCTCTCAGAATTTTATATGTCGTTATCATGTCCCCCCTATCTCTACTGTCCTCCAGTGTCGTCAGGTCGATTTCCCTTAACCTCTCCTCGTAGGACATACCCCTTAGCTCCGGGACTAGTCTTGTTGCAAACCTTTGCACTTTCTCTAATTTCTTTACGTGCTTGGCTAGGTGTGGGTTCCAAACTGGTGCTGCATACTCCAGTATGGGCCTAACTTACACAGTGTACAGGGTCCTGAACGATTCCTTATTAAGATGTCGGAATGCTGTTCTTAGGTTTGCTAGGCGCCCGTATGCTGCAGCAGTTATGTGGTTAATGTGCGCCTCAGGAGATGTGCCTGGTGTTATACTCACCCAAAGATCTTTTTCCTTGATTGAGGTTTGTAGTCTCTGGCCCCCTAGACTGTACTCCGTCTGCGGTCTTATATGCCCTTCCCCAATCTTCATGACTTTGCACTTGGTGGGGTTGAACTCCAGGAGCCAATTTCTGGACCAGTCCTGCAGCCTGTCCAGATCCCTTTGTAGTTCTGCCTGGTTCTCGTCCGATTGAATTCTTCTCATCAACTTCACATCATCTGCAAACAGAGACACTTCGGAGTCTATTCTTTCCGTCATGTCGTAAATACCAGAAACAGCACCGGTCCTAGGATTGACACCTGTGGAACCCCGCTCGTCACAGGCGCCCACTCTGACACCTCGCCACGTACCATGACTCGCTGCTGTCTTCTTGACAGGTATTCCCTGATCCATTGTAGTGCCTTCCCTGTTATCCCTGCCTGGTCCTCCAGGTTTTGCACTAATCTCTTGTGTGGAACTGTGTCAAACGCTTTCTTACAGTCCAAGAAAATGCAATCTACCCACCCCTCTCTCTCTTGTCTTACTGCTGTCACCCTGTGTGTGTGTGACTGTGAGTTAGTTATTATTCTGTTCTAGGCCCATGTCGATTAGATACTAGGCCTGTTGTATATGCGTGCGCATGTGTGTGTGTGTCGTTCTAAACACAGTTTGCTCAAGTCAACTTTAATTTCGAGTCGATTACATCGACTCCAGGTTGAGGGACTGATTACCTCAAACTCCTTCTGATTTTCACCATTCTTCTTTGTACTGGACTGATGAAGCCACTGTGTGGCGAAACGTTTCCAAAGATACCCAAGTGTTGACATGTGTCTAATTTATCATGATTGTGTGTGTGTGTGTGTGTGTGTGTGTGTGTGTGTACTCACCTAATTGTACTCACCTAATTGTGGTTGCAGGGGTCGAGACTTAGCTCCTGGCCCCGCCTCTTCACTGACCGCTACTAGGTACTCTCTCTCCCTGCTTCATGAGCTTCATCATACCTCGTCTTAAAGCTATGTATGGTTCCTGCCTCAACTACATCACTTGCTAGACTATTCCACTTCCTGACTACTCTATGGCTGAAGAAATACTTCCTAACATCCCTTTGACTCATCTGAGTCTTCAACTTCCAATTGTGACCCCTTGTTTCTGTGTCCCATCTCTGGAACATCCTGTCTCTCTCCACCTTATCTATTCCACGCAGTATTTTGCATGTCGTTATCATGTCTCCCCTAACCCTTCTGTCCTGCAGTGTCGTCAGGCCGATTTCCCTTAACCTTTCTTCATAGGACATTCCCCTTAGCTCCGGAACTAACCTTGTTGCAAACCTTTTCACTTTCTCTAATTTCTTGACCAGGTGTGGGTTCCAAACTGGTACTGCATACTCCAATTTGGGCCTGACGTACACAGTGTACAGTGTCTTGAACGATTCCTTACTAAGGTATCGGAACGCTATTCTCAGGTTTGCCAGGCGCCCATATGCTGCAGCAGTCTTTGGCCACCTAGCCTATACTCTGTCTGCGGTCTTCTTTGCCCTTCCCCGATCTTCATGACTTTGCACTTGGCGGGGTTAAATTCGAGAAGCCAGTTGTTGGACCAGGTGTCCAGCCTGTCCAGGTCTCTTTTTAGTCCTGCCTGATCCTCATCTGATTTAATTCTCCTCATTAACTTCACATCATCTGCAAACAGGGACACTTCTGAGTCTATCCCGTCCGTCATGTCATTCACATATACCAAAAATAGCACTGTGTGTGTGTGTGTGTGAGTTTATATATATGTGTGTGAGTGTATATACGTATGTGTGTGTACTCACCTAGTTGTGGTTGCAGGGTTTGAGTCATAGCTTATGGCTATGTGTGTTAGTTACCATTTTGTCCTAGGCACATTTCGATTTGACACTAGGCCTGTTGTATGTATGTATGTGTGTGTGTGTGTAAGGAAACACTTCGAAATGTTTCCGCCCCGCCGGGAATTGAACCCGGGCCCTCCGTGCGTGAAGCGAGAGCTTTAGCCACTAGGCCACCGGGGCTGTGTACTCACCTATTTGTGGTTGCAGGGGTCGATTCATAGCTCCTGGCCCCGCCTCTTCACTGATTGCTACTAGGTCCTCTCTCTCCCTGCTCCATGAGCTTTATCAAACCTTGTCTTAAAACTATGTATGGTTCCTGTGTGTGTGTGTGTGTGTGTGTGTGTGTGAGTGTATCATCTCTGGCTCAACTATGGACTGTCTTCCCTTACCTCTCGAAGTAGCAGTTCAGGTCCACTTAGTCAGTTCCACGTCGTTATCATGTCTAATGTGATTCACCAATCTTCAAATGTAGTGTAATTACCTTGTCGAATTTAATGTTACATTCAAACATTATGTTGACTGACGCGATCTTGATCCCTCGTACCTATCTGTGAAGCTGCGGACTGTTTCTGCTTCCATTATGTCACTCATATACCACATAGACGTTACCATTTCCAATGCATGCAACTTACGGGTTTAGCGCTTCCCCATGATTACAGTAATAATGGAGGAGGTAGTCAGAACCACCACCACCCATGGCTGGAGTGCTGTTAGGTTTGAAGTCTATCGATGCACGTCCTCTACACCATCAGTTAATACTTAATGTATGAAACAGGAATGAAAGTAAACTGTTTATATACTGAGAGGTATACACCTCCCGGTGTATGTACGTCAAGAGATATACACCCCGGTGTATGTACGTTAAGAGATATACACCCCGGTGTATATACGTTAATAGATATACACCTCGGTGTATGTACGTCAAGAGGTATACACCCCGGTGTATGTACGTCAAGAGGTATACACCCCGGTGTATGTACGTTAAGAGATATACACCCCGGTGTATATACGTTAAGAGATATACACCCCGGTGTATGTACGTTAAGAGATATACACCCCGGTGTATATACGTTAAGAGATATACACCCCGGTGTATGTACGTCAAGAGATATACACCCCGGTGATATATCGTTAAGAGATATACACCCCGGTGTATGTACGTCAAGAGATATACACCCGGTGTATATACGTTAAGAGATATACACCCGGTGTATATACGTTAAGAGATATACACCCGGTGTATATACGTTAAGAGATATACACCCGGTGTATGTATCGTCAAGAGATATACACCCGGTATATACGCAAGAGATATACACCCGGTGTATGTACGTCAAGAGATATACACCCCGTGTATATACGTTAAGAGATATACACCCCGGTGTATATACATTAAGAGATATACACCCCGGTGTATGTATGTCAAGAGATATACACCCCGGTGTATATACGTTAAGAGATATACACCCCGGTGTATATACATAAAGAGATATACACCCCGGTGTATGTACGTTAAGAGATATACACCCCGGTGTATGTACGTCAAGAGATATACACCCCGGTGTATATACGTTAAGAGATATACACCCCGGTGTATATACATAAAGAGATATACACCCCGGTGTATGTACGTTAAGAGATATACACCCCGGTGTATGTACGTCAAGAGATATACACCCCGGTGTATATACGTTAAGAGATATACACCTCGGTGTATATACGTTAAGAGATATACACCCCGGTGTATATACGTTGAGAGATATACACCCCGGGGTATATACGTTAAGAGATATACACCCCGGTGTATATACGTTAAGAGATATACACCCCGGTGTATATACCTTAAGAGATATACACCCCGGTGTATGTACGTTAAGAGATATACACCCCGGTGTATATACGTTAAGAGATATACACCCCGGTATATATACGTTAAGAGATATACACCCCGGTGTATATACGTTAAGAGATATACACCCCGGTGTATGTACGTTAAGAGATATACACCCCGGTGTATGTACGTTAAGAGATATACACCCCGGTGTATGTACGTTAAGAGATATACACCCCGGTGTATATACATTAAGAGATATACACCCCGGTGTATGTACGTTAAGAGATATACACCCCGGTGTATGTACGTTAAGAGATATACACCCCGGTGTATGTACGTCAAGAGATATACACCCCGGTGTATATACGTTAAGAGATATACACCCCGTGATGTAGTTAAATATACACCGTTATATACGAGAATACACCCCGGTGTATATACGTTAAGAGATATACACCCCGGTGTATGTACGTTAAGAGATATACACCACGGTGTATGTACGTCAAGAGATATACACCCCGGTGTATGTACGTTAAGAGATATACACCCCGGTGTATATACGTTAAGAGATATACACCCCGGTGTATATACGTTAAGAGATATACACCCCGGTGTATATACCTTAAGAGATATACACCCCGGTGTATGTACGTCAAGAGATATACACCCCGGTGTATATACGTTAAGAGATATACACCCCGGTGTATATACATTAAGAGATATACACCCGTGTATGTATCGTTAAGAGATATACACCCCGGTGTATGTACGTTAAGAGATATACACCCCGGTGTATGTACGTTAAGAGATATACACCCCGGTGTATGTACGTCAAGAGATATACACCCCGGTGTATATACGTTAAGAGATATACACCCCGGTGTATATACGTTAAGAGATATACACCCCGGTGTATATACGTTAAGAGATATACACCCCGGTGCATGTACGTTAAGAGATATACACCCCGGTGTATGTACGTCAAGAGATATACACCCCGGTGTATGTACGTCAAGAGATATACACCCCGGTGTATGTACGTTAAGAGATATACACCCCGGTGTATATACGTTAAGAGATATACACCCCGGTGTATATACGTTAAGAGATATACACCCCGGTGTATATACGTTAAGAGATATACACCCCGGTGTATGTACGTCAAGAGATATACACCCCGGTGTATGTACGTTAAGAGATATACACCCGGTGTATGTACGTCAAGATATACACCCCGGTGTATGTACGTCAAGAGGTATACACCTCCCGGTGTATGTACGTTAAGAGATATACACCCCGGTGTATGTACGTCAAGAGATATACACCTCCAGGTGTAAGTACATTAAGAGATATACACCCCGGTGTATGTATGTTAACAGATATACACCCCCGGTTTATGTTCGTCAAGAGATATACACCCCGCTGTATGTACGTTAACATATATACACCCCCGGTTTATGTACGTCAAGAGATATACACCCCGGTGTATGTACGTTAAGAGATATACACCCCGGTGTATGTACGTTAAGAGATATACTACACATCTCGGTGAAAGTACGCTGAGAAATATACACCCCTCGGATTATATACACTACCCACTGTATACATACGGAGGGATATACACCCTCTCTTTGTATTTACAACCTTGCAACCAACATAGGTTGTTCACCCAACGTCAGTGATGATAGTGGCACTGTTTAGCACCAGGTGATGGTGGCACTGTTTAACACCAGGTGATGGTAGCACTGTTTTTGCTGTAACTCTCAGACTTAACACCAGGTGATAGTGGTACTGTTTAACACCAGGTGATGATGGCACTGTTTAACACCAGGTGATGGTGGCACTGTTTAACACCAGGTGATGGTAGCACTGTTTAACACCAGGTGATGGTGGCACTGTTGTTGCTGTAACTCTCAGACTTAACACCAGGTGATAGTGGTACTGTTTAACACCTGGTGATGATGGTACTGTTTAACACCAGGTGATGGTGGCACTGTTTAACACCAGGTGATGGTGGCACTGTTTAACACCAGGTGATGGTGGCACTGTTGTTGCTGTAACTCTCAGACTTAACACCAGGTGATAGTGGTACTGTTTAACACCAGGTGATGATGGCACTGTTGTTGTTGTAACTCTGACTTAACACCAGGTAATGATGGCACTGTTGTTGTTGTAACTCTCAGACTTAACACCAGGTGATAGTGGCACTGTTGTTGTTGTAACTCTCAGACTTAACACCAGGTGATGGTGACACTGTTGTTGTTGTAACTCTCAGACTTAACACCAGGTGATGGTGGCACTGTTGTTGTTGTAACTCTCAGACTTAACACCAGGTGACAGTGGCACTGTTGTTGTTGTAACTCTCAGACTTAACACCAGGTGATGGTGGCACTGTTGTTGTTGTAACTCTCAGACTTAACACCAGGTGATGGTGGCACTGTTGTTGTTGTAACTCTCAGACTTAACACCAGGTGACCTCCTGGTTTGTTTACCTTCCTCGGCACCATGTTAGTACACCATGATGTATGTGGGTTACGCTATAGTTTCCTTAAACACTCCCAAGGATAGAGAAGTGAAAATAATAAGGCCATATGTACATACCGTGTGTGTGTGTGTGTGTGTGTGTGTGTGTACTCACCTAGTTGTTGTTGCAGGGGTCGATTCATAGTTCCTGGCCCCGCCTCTTCACTGGCCGCTACTGGGTCACTCTCCCTGCGCCATGAACTTTATTATACCTCTTCTTAAAGCTATGTATGGAACCTGCCTCCACTACATCGCTTCCCAAACTATTCCACTTCCCGACCACTCTGTGACTGAAGAAATACTTCCTAACATCCCTGTGATTCATCTGAGTCTTTAACTTCCAACTGTGTCCCCTTGTGTGTGTGTGTGTGTGTTGCCGAATAGGTAAAACTTGCAATTTTTTGTTTAAATAGCAACGTTCTTCTTGCCGAATAAGGCAATCGAAAATTTGAGTATGCAATAATTTCGCAAAAATCATTCTGAACCTAACGAAAAATATATATTTCATTGAGTTTGTTTATTATTAAATTATTGTAAACTTATCTAAATCATATTTAGTTGGATTAGGCTAAATTAAATTGCGCTTGTTATAATAAGGTTAAGTAAGTTTTCTAAGGTTCATTTAGTACAAAATTATTAATTTTTACATTAATATAAATGAAAAAAAATGTATCTTTAAACGTGTAAGAGAAATTTTAAACAGAACCTAATTTTAAATGAGTTCTTGGTAATTGACCAGTTTCACCTATTCGGCACGATATGTATACTATATATATATATATATATATATATATATATATATATATATATATATATATATATATATATATATATATATATATATATATATATATAAAGAGATCTGTACATTTCATCATCTGTTAGATACAATGGACCCTCGGTTTTCGTTGAAAATTCTTTCCAGAATGCTGTTTGAGTGCCGTTACCGAACGAATTTATTCCCATAAGGACAAATGTAAATTAGATTAGTCATTTCAGACCCCCAAAAATACACTTACAAAAGCACCTACGAAAATACACTTACAAAAGCACCTACGAAAATACACTTACATAAATGTTCGAGTTTGGAAGTGAACGAAAACCGAGGGTCCACTGTATCTTCTTCAAATGTTGTCAATATCTATTATGGGAAAACACTATTTTAACTATAACAAAATCTATTTTAAGAAAAAGATAATAAACAAGTATACAAGATATGATGTAGGGCGTAGTTAGACTACATATTGGTAGATAAAAGACTGTTGAGTAGACTTCAGGATGTACATGTTTATAGAGGGACCACAGATATATCAGATCACTTTTTAGTTGTAGCTTTAGTGAGAGTAAAGGGTAGATGGGATACAAGGAAAATAGATGCAACAAGTAAGAGAGAGGTGAAGGTTTATAAACTAAAAGAGGCAGTAAAAGCAAGATATAAACAACTGTTGGAGGACAGATGGGTCAGTGTGAGTATAGGCAATGGGGTAAAAGATGTACATGGTAGGTTTAAGAATGTAGTGTTAAGAGTGTTCAGCAGAAGTTTGTGGTTACAGGAAAGTGGGTGCGGGAGGGAAGAAGAGCGATTGGTGGAATGATGATGTAAAGAGAGTAGTAAGGGAGAAAAAGTTAGCATATGAGAGGTTTTTACAAAGTAGAAGTAATGCAAGGAGGAAGGAGTATATGGAGAGGAAAGGAGAGGTTAAGAGAGTGGTGAAGCAATGTAAAAAGAGAGCAAATGAGAGAGTGGGTGAGATGTTATCAACAAATTTTGTTGAAAATAAGAAAATGTTTTGGAGTGAGATTAATAAGTTGAGAAAACCTAGGGAACAAATGGATTTGATTGTTAAAAATAGGAGAGGAGAGTTATTAAATGGAGAGTTAGAGGTATCGGGAAGATGGAGGGAAGATTTTGCGGAATTGTTAAATGATGAAGATAGAGAAACTGTGATTTCGTCTATAGGGCAAGGAGGAATAACATCTTGTAGGAGTGAGGAGGCGCGAGTTGTGAGTGTGGGGGAAGTGCATGAAGCAGTGGGTAGAATGAAAGGGGGTAAGGCAGCTGGGATCGATGGGATAAAGATAGAAATGTTAAAAGCAGATGGGGATATAATTTTGGAGTCGTTGGTGCTTTTATTTAATAAATATATGGAAGAGGGTAGGGTACCTAGGCATTGGCAGAGAGCGTGTATTGTTCCTCCGTATAAAGGCAAAGGGGAGAAAAGAGAGTGCAACAATTATAGGGGAATAAGTCTGTTGAGTATACCTGGTAAAGTGTATGGTAGAGTTATTATTGAAAGAATTAAGAGTAAGACGGAGAGTATGATAGCAGATGAACAAGGAGGCTTTAGGAAAGGTAGGGGGTGTGTAGACCAAGTGTTTACAGTGAAATATATAGGTGAACAGTATTTAGATAAGGGTAAAGAGGTTTTTGTGGCATTTATGGATTTGGAAAAGGAATATGACAGGGTTGATAGGGGGGCAATGTGGCAGATGTTGCAGGTGTATGAAATAGGAGGTAGGTTACTGAAAGCAGTGAAGAGTTTTATACGAGGATAGTGAGGCTCAGGTTAGAGTGTGTAGGAGAGAGAGAGATTATTTCCCAGTAAAAGTAGGCCTTAGACAAGGATGTGTGATGTCACCATGGTTGTTCAATATATTTATAGATGGAGTTGTAAGAGAAGTGAATGCTCGCGTGTTGGCAAAAGGTTTGGGGTTAAAAGATAAAGAATCTAACACAAAGTGAGAGTTGTCACAGATGCTCTTTGCTGATGACACTGTACTTTTGGGAGATTCTGAAGAGAAGTTGCAGAGGTTGGTGGATGAGTTTGGTAGGGTATGTAAAAGAAGGAAATTGAAAGTTAATATAGGAAAGAGTAAGGTGATGAGGATAACAAAAAAAATAGGTAACGAAAGATTGGAACATCAGGTTGGAGGGAGAGAGTATGGAGGAGGTGAATGTTTTCAGATATTTGGGAGTGAACGTGTCAGCAGATGGGTCTATGAAAGATGAGGTGAATCATAGCATTGATGAGGGGAAGAAGGTGAGTGGTATACTTAGGAATCTGTGGAGACAAAGAACTTTATCCATGGAAGCAAAAAGGGGAATGTATGAGAGTATAGTTATATCAACGCTCTTATATGGGTGTGAAACATGGGTGGTGAATATTGTAACAAGGAGAAGGCTGGAGGCAGTGGAGATGTCGTGTCTGAGGGCAATGTGTGGTGTGAATATAATGCAGAAAATTCATACTTTGGAAATTAGGAGGTGTGGGATTACCAAAACTATTATCCAGAGAGCTGAGGAGGGGTTGTTGAGGTGGTTTGGACATGTAGAGGATGGAACAAAATAAAATGACTTGGAGAGTGTATAAATCTGTAGTGGAGGGAAGGCGGGGTTGGGGTCGGCCTAGAAAAGGTTGGAGGGAGGGGGTAAAAGAGGTTTTGTGTGCGAGGGGCTTGGACTTCCAGCAAGCATGCGTGAGAGTGTTAGATGGGAGCGAATGGAGACAAATGGTTTTTAGGACTTGACGTGATGTTAGAGTGTGAGCACGGTAATGTTTATGAAGGGATTCAGAGAAACCGGCAGGCCGGACTTGTGTCCTGGAGATGAGAAGTACAGTGCCTGCACTCTGAAGGAGGGGTGTTAATGTTGAAGTTTTATAACTGTAGTATAAGCATGCCTCTGACAAGACAGTGATGGAGTGAATGATGGTGAAAGTTGTTCTTTTTCGGGCCCCTAAGCCTTGGTGGGAATCGGCCGATGTGTTAATAAATAAAAAATATAACAAAATCTAGGTAATGCTAACATTATGTCTGGGTCTAAGTTTGGCCATAATTTATGGTTTAAAACCTCGACTTATCAATGAATTGTACGATGGAGAAAGTTTTATTTTGTGAAAATGGGGGAAAAAAACACCTAACTAGGGATGTACCAAAGTATCGGTATCGGTATCGACGATTTTTGTTGTATCGGTTAAAAAACAGCCGATACTTATTGAAATATTAATATTATATGAGTGCTTAAAAATATTAACATTAACACTCTACCTCACTATTGTGAGTTATTTAAACATTCACAACACACACACATACACACCCAAGAGAGTACACACACACACACACACATAATGCTCATGGAGCAGGAAGAGTGACCTAATAGCGGCCAGTGAAGAGGCGGAGCCAGGAGCTGTGAATGGACCCCTTCAACCACAACTAGGTGAGTACACACATCGATAAGTGCCTTTGACTAGCAGTAACTAAGGCAACAGGCCAAGTAATGAGTAATAACATTATCATCTAAGATAAATTAAGTTATTTAATATTTAACCTTCCTTTGTTATTTAATACGCATTGCGCAATAAACATTCCCTTATATATTGAAGATAGTCAGGAGGTGTCTGCCATGATTTAGGAGTCTGAGGGTTACCAGTAATTAAAATGTTTTATTGGTCAATATGAGGCCACAAACGTTCACTATATGTGTTCCAGGTGTGATATCTCCCCTGCCCTCAACCACACCATCAACACTGGACGCTAAGTGAGAGAGCACAAGAAATTCGAAGTGTCACAACTGATATTATTTCTTTTGTTTTGAAAGTTCTTATTATCCACCCCCATCAATTTCCTGGCTGTCGGGATATTTGCTTTCTTGTGTCCTCTAAAAGATATATCAACTGATATTATTAAATCCAGATACTTACCATCTTCCTTTCCTTCTATTTGGTGATCCTCTTGTGATTTGTATATAATGTTCCATTTGAAGTCTTCATTGTGTGCACATCTAAGCAGCTGGAACTTGCCATCACTGAACGTTAACTTATCCTCCATTGTTCACTGGAAGACTTCGTCCATATCTTCTTGTAATTTTTGTCTCTTCTACCGAGGTGATTTTCATGCTTTTTTTTACACAGGGTTTGACAGGGTTAAGGATCCCTAATTTTATTGACAAGCTAAAAGCTGTTGCCTACATTAGCTCATTTGAAAGCATTTTTATTGTTATGAAACATACAAGTAGGGAATAGGATAAAGTTGGAGCCATCTGTGGGCCAGCATTTTCATTTGATCAACTGACTTTATCTCGTTGACATCATTATGCTGTACGAATGTGTTCCAGACTCGAGTCATCCTGGGAATAAATAATCTCAGATGAAGTGATGTTCTGGAGAAGGGTACAGCCAGGGTGAAGTTGCTGCTTTCTGCCCGTCTTGTGGTATAGAAGCTTGGTTCTCGCTGTCCTCGAAGTGGAGCCAAGTGTGGTACTTTGACAATGTTAGCCTTGTACATAACAGTAAGGCCACCCACATCCCTCCTGTGTTGAAGGCTCTGCTGCAATGACAGATCTATCCAGGATAGGTCCAGGAAAGAGATGAGACGTCTTGCTCTGTTCTCTACACTATCAAGAGTCGCAGATGAGAGAGGGGGTAGGCAAACCAAGAAAGTGGAACATACTCAAGGTGTGAGCATACTTGTGCCTCATACAGAATCTTGCAACCCCTACTGTCAAGCAGATGCAAGATACGTCTAAGTGCTGTAAGCTTCCTGGCTGCCTTGTTTGCAAGATTTACAACGTGGCTCTTCATGGTCAGTTTGGAGTCAAATTTCACCCCAAGGATATCACCTTCTTCCCCAGGTACCAACACTCTCCCATTCGTACTTACTACTGCTCCTGTATTACCATCATGGTGCCTAGAGACCATCCTCATTTGTGTTTTCTCAGGTGCAAATGTTACCTGCCATCGGTTTCCCCAAGCGGATATAGCTCTTAGTTGGTGAATGATGTAGCTTAGAGCAGCTGGCATTTCTTCTCTTGGATAAGTAAATGTCAGAGTACAGTCGTCTGCATATGCATGGCATTCTGGGATGAGATGAAGAAGGTCATTGAAGTAGACATTCCATAACAATGGTCCAAGCACACTTCCTTGTGGAACACTTGCCCCAATAGGATGTCTTGCTGACTCTGTTCCATTGAGAACTACCCTTAGAGATCTACCATGAAGGTAATCACTGAGGAGACATAGTGCAGAGCCTGCAATTCCCAGTGCTTGCAGTTTTGCCAAGAGGCCCTGGTGCCACACTTGGTCGAAAGCACAAGCAATGTCTAGTGCTACCACACAGCTGAGTTTGAATTCATCCAGTGACTGGTGCCATTTAGTGGAGAGGTTTAACAACAGATCAACAGCAAAGTAACCTTTCCTGAAGCCATACTGACGGTCACAAAGTAGTGAGTTGTAGTCAAAAAACTCATTTGTCTTGAGATTATTGTCTCAAGGATCTTGCCAGTGATTAACAGGAATGACACTGGTCTGTAGTTGCTGATTTCTGCTCTTCTCTTCTTTTTGTCAACAGGGACTACATTTGCCTCTTTCCACAGAGAAGGCCATTTACACTGTACTAGGCAGTGCTGAAAGAAGCGAGTCAGAGGTGCTGCTAGCTGTCTACACATTTTCTAAGCAATCTTGGGCTCAACTTGTCTGGGCCCACAGCCTTTTCTTGGTCAAGCGATTTAAGACGAATATGCACCTCCTCCTGTCTTATTGTCACCACTGACAGTTTTGACACAGTCTTGCAGCTAGCCAAGGAGGGTCCCTCGCTGGATCAGAAACTTGCATTTTGGTAGTAAAGTGTTCGGCAAAGAGGTCCACTTTCTCTTGACTACTAGTAGAGGTGGTCCCATCCTGTCGATTTAGAGGTGGAATAAGTTCATCAGGCAGATAATCTTGTCTGTCCTTGACCTGGGACCACCGGGTTTTAGAGCTCACTCTACCTGATGCTAGCTTTCTTTTTGTGTCCACCTTCCATTTAGCGATGACCCACTTTTGAACTTCACCCATATGCCTACAGGCTTGCCTGTGCAAGTTCCTGTTATAGGTAGTAGGATGTCCCTTATACCTTCGCCTAGCCTTGTACTTAGCAGTAGCAGCCTCTCTACAACGAAAGCCAAACCAAGGCTGATCTGTAGGCTTCGTCACATACTGCCGGTGAGGGATGTGTTCTTGTTGTAGATTAAGGATGTGTCCAGTGAAGGCATTCACTCGGTTGTCAACATCCCCTTGGAGAAGAGCATTCCAATCGGTGGTGGCGAGCTCAGAGCAGAGGACTGGCCAATTACCTCTTTCCCATAGCCAGGTTGTGCGTGTGGACTCCTCACCTCGTTCTGTTGGGATCTTAAGTGTCGTAAAACAGCCTTGTGGTCAGATGATCCAACATAGCCGAGGGGTTGACAAGTGACTATACCTTCTGACAGATCACTCACTACTGGGTCAAGGGAGGAGCCAGAGATGTGAGTAGGGAAATCAACAAAGTTTCTCATGTCAAACACTGCAAAGTCCCTCTGTATAAGATGTTGGTTGAGGTCACCAAAAATTATATGTTGACAGTTGTGTTGGAGCAGAAGGGAGTCCACATTTTCCATTAAAGTTGATGGGATTTACATGTTGCCACTGAGCTCTGTACATTGCACATCTGGTATCATCTGCAAATGACGATACGAAATTGTCTATCCGGAGTCTACCTGGAGGGTGTTCCGGGGGTCAACGCCCCTGTGACCCAGTCCTTGACCAGGCCTCACGGTGGATCAGGGGCTGATCAACCATGTTGTTACTGTTGACCGAACGTAGTCTAGCGTTTCCACCCGGTACGGTTGGAAACATTAGGACGTGTTTCCTTAAGACACCTGCTGTCTCTGTTCACCCAGCAATAAAATAGGTACCTGGGTGTGGGTAGCATCCTGGGAAAACACTGACCTAATTTGCGGGAAATGCTCAGCATAACAAGGGGCTTTCTATATAGTAGTATGTCATTGATGCCAGCTAGGACTGTATACCTTGTACATGTTCTTGTAGTAAATAAAGATATTTTTATAGAGAGAGAAAGAGAGAGACCTTGTGAGATGCTCCCCTTGTCCTCACCTCTCCCCCCCCACCCCCCTCTCTCTCAAAACAAAACAAATGACTCCCCACCAGGGGTACACCCACCCCAAGGGAGATAAATCCCCTCCCACTCCCCCACCACCTGAGACCACCAGTATTAATCACCTGGTTGCCACACCACCTTTCCCCTCCCCTCCCTCCCCCTCCCCTCCCACTTTCTGTTTTGCCACATTCACGTTATTATTAATGTCGCTGCTGAACCATCGGCGTGACTCATAAGCACCTTCACAGGCAGAGTCCGGAAATATTATTTCACCAACATGCATACAATACTCAATCATGGTGAGAATCATAACATCATGGTGAGAATCATAACATCATGGTGAGAATCATAACATCATGGTGAGAATCATAACATCATGGTGAGAATCATAACATCATGGTGAGAATCATAACATCATGGTGAGAATCATAACATCATGGTGAGAATCATAACATCATGGTGAGAATCATAACATCATGGTGAGAATCATAACATCATGGTGAGAATCATAACATCATGGTGAGAATCATATCATGGTGAAAATCCTCTCGCATGAATTTCTGAGATGTAAAAAAAAAAAAATTCCCATTTTCTTTATCTTTAATTAGTTAAGACTAATATATGCAGAAAATAATACATAATGCACTATAAAATAATGTGTTATAATATAAACGAACCTCACATTCTAGGCTCCTGATTGGGTGTCAGGAGGTCACGTGACCTGCTTCTCCACCATCAGCTGTGATTGGCTGACGGCTCGAGCACAGGAAGACTCCGATTTCAGGAAAATAATGAGATTAGATTGAAAATAAAACCAATTTGTTTCCAGTTCTAAAATGAAAGTTTTGACTCACGAGAGCCACATAAACTTTCTCTCAGATCATATATAATGAGGGACCGGGGGGTTGGATATATATAAAAAGTGAAACCGGTATTATTTTCATACGAGACACGTGTTCAACCTGACTAAAGATACACAGGTGTTACACGTGTCTTATTCACCAGTAAATATGTGCAGGTGTTGCATGTGTGTGTTTGTGTTTTATTCATTAATTCACATGTATCTTGTCTGTCAGTAAAGATACGCAGGTGTAGCACACGTGTTTTGTCCATCAACACATATACGCAGGTGTAGCACATGTGCCTTATATGTCTTATATATGTTGTATATATGTTTTATTTAGTTGCATATGTCTTATTCATTAACTTAAAACATGCACACACACACACACACACACACACACACACACACACACACACACAAACACACACGAGAGGCTCGGCAGAGGGCGAAAAAGAGATGCCAGACCTTCCTTCAGCTGTCTTGATAAGTCTGTCAGGCTGGTTCCGGATCAACCGGACTGGTGCCTACCTGTGACCTTTGCTATACCTGTGACCGGTTTCGAAAAGTTCTAGAAAGTACAGACATAGCTCCTCTGCATAAAGGTACTAGTAGAGCCCTGACAAAAAAAAAATGCAGGCCAGTGACGTTAATATTCTCTCTCTGTCTCTCTCACTCACACACACACACACGTTATGGTAGGTATGTATACCTACCATACATGTTATTCATGCCAACCATACATGTTATTCATACCTACCATACATGTTATTCATACCTGCCATACATGTTATTCATACCTACCATACATGTTATTCATACCTACCATACATGTTATTCATACCTACCATACATGTTATTCATACCTACCATACATGTTATTCATACCTACCATACATGTTATTCATACCTACCATACATGTTATTCATACCTACCATACATGTTATTCATACCTACCATACATGTTATTCATACCTACCATACATGTTATTCATACCTACCATACATGTTATTCATACCTACCATACATGTTATTCATACCTACCATACATGATATTCATACCTACCATACATGTTATTCATACCTGCCATACATGCTATTCATACCTACCATACATGTTATTCATACCTACCATACATGTTATTCATACCTACCATACATGCTATTCATACCTACCATACATGTTATTCATACCTACCATACATGTTATTCATACCTACCATACATGTTATTCATACCTACCATACATGTTATTCATACCCACCATCTACATCCTTATTCATACCTACCATACATGCTCCCCATCCTACCAACACCCTACCATCTTCCATCCTACCAACATACATCTCCATCCTACCAACACCCAACCATCTCCCATCCCCACCAACACCCAACCATCTCCCCATCCTACCAACACCCAACCATCTCCCCCCCAACCCACCCCCATCTCCCATCCCACCACACCCAACCATCTCCCCATCCTACCAACACCCAACCATCTCCCCATCCTACCAACACCCAACCATCTCCCATCCTACCAACACCCAACCATCTCCCCATCCACCAACACCCAACCATCTCCCCATCCTACCAACACCCAACCATCTCCCAACCATCTCCCCATCCTACCAACACCCAACCATCTCCCCATCCTACCAACACCCAACCATCTCCCCATCCTACCAACACCCAACCATCTCCCCATCCCACCAACACCCAACCATCTCCCCATCCTACCAACACCCAACCATCTCCCCATCCTACCAACACCCAACCATCTCCCCATCCTACCAACACCCAACCATCTCCCCATCCTACCAACACCCAACCATCTCCCCATCCTACCAACACCCAACCATCCCCCCATCCTACCAACACCCAACCATCTCCCATCCTACCAACACCCAACCATCTCCCCATCCTATCAATACCCAACCATCTCCCCATCCTACCAACACCCAACCATCTCCCCATCCTACCAACACCCAACCATCTCCCCATCCTACCAACACCCAACCATCTCCCCATCCTACCAACACCCAACCATCTCCCCATCCTACCAACACCCAACCATCTCCCCATCCTACCAACACCCAACCATCTCCCCATCCTACCAACACCCAACCATCTCCCCATCCTACCAACACCCAACCATCTCCCCATCCTACCAACACCCAACCATCTCCCCATCCTACCAACACCCAACCATCTCCCCATCCTACCAACACCCAACCATGTTACCACAATACCAACACCCAACTCTACAAACACCCAACCCTCTCTCCATCCTACCAACACCCAACCATCTCCCCATCCTACCAACACCCAACCATGTTACCACAATACCAACACCCAACTCTAAAACACCAAACCCTCTCCCCACTCTATACACACACACACATTCACACATACACACACACACACTCACATACAAACACACACTCACATACACACACTCACATACACACACTCACATACACACACACACACACACACACACACACACACACATACACACACTCACATACACACACTCACATACACACACTCACATACACACACTCACATACACACATCACACCTGCACCAAAATTAGATACACACACACACACCCTACACACCACATAGGAGTACACACACACACACACATACACACACACACACATACACACACACAGGTGTAAGTAAGACAACGAGTGAACCCACACACGTACAAATATAAACAAGCAAGGGGACCAGAAACGAATAAGTAAAAATAAGAAGGGACAGTTTTAAAATTATATAAGATCAAAGGTCAAAATTATATAAGATCAAGGTCAAAATGATATAAGATCAAAGGTCAAATGATATAAGTTCAAAGGTTAAAATGATATAAGATCAAAGGTCAAAATGATATAAGATCAAAGGTCAAAAATGAATCAAAGTTTTTCAACAGTCACAGAAGAAAAAACGACTGTGAAGGAGCAAGTGATGTGGCTGACGGATGAGGGACCACTGACACAGAATAAGATACAAAGAGTTCTTCACAGAAGACAGTGGAGAGCCACCGGACGCCAGTGTCGTCAGTCATGGTACACAGGTGATATAAGCTATTAAAACAACAAAAGAAGTGATGAGATTATTAAGTGAGCTTGATGTAACAAAAGCAATGGCACCAGATAACATATCTTCTTGGGTGCAGAAACCAATATCAAAAGTATACAAGCAAGTTCTCCAGTTTGGGCAAGTGCCATGAAATTGGAAACAAAAACGTAAGGAGAGGGTAGTAAGGAAAAGGATGTTGGAGCATCTTAGAGAGAAGAAAATTCTTTAGAGAAAACTCTGTCTTATAAGTTTGCTGGCTCTCTAAGAGATTACATAAAAAAAAAATACTGGGTTGGGCAGACTGCCCAACCCAGTATTTGACCTCATACTAAGAGGGATAGACAGGGTTAAAATGCAGAATGTTCCAGTGGTTCAGGGAGTACCTGAATGATATAAGACAAGAGTAACAATAAAGAATGATACATCCGAGTGGAAAAGCGTAAAGAGTGGGATTCCACAAGGATCAGTACTAGGACCGCAACTGTTTGTAATGTGCGTGAACGACTTGCCAGAGAGGATCGAGTCGTATTTGTCACTGTTTGCGAATTATGCAAATAGGTAACTACTGAGACGAATAAGAATATGAAAGGACAGTGATAAACCCCAGAGAGACCTCAAAAGACTGCAAATGTGGTCACACAAGTGGCTTATCTAGTTCAACCCAAACAAATGCAAGGAATTGGAGAAGGTGGCGACAGACCGGACACAGAGTACAGCATGGGAGGAGAGAAGCTGCAAATATAAGCGAGTGAAAAGGACCTGAGTGTGAATATAACACCAAGCATATTACCAGAATACACAAACGTACCAACGTTCCTACGAGACTCACAACAAGAATAACACCTCTATGATACTCTCAGCTTATGATGTATAGGTATGTGTAAACTGCCATCTCATGTTTGTGTAAACAAGCTTCTGTTTCAACTGAGGGATCGGTGTCCATCAGCATTTATCCATTGTTTCCAGTGTCTTGTTTGCCGAAGACAAAGCCTAGCTTGCCGAATGTGATATTATAATTGTTTTGCCTGTTATAAAATGTGTGTGAGACGCTAGCCTGTAGGAGCCCAGGTGAAGATTCTTCCCATGGGAATAATTTTCTACCAGACAGAGGAGTCAGAATGAGTCAGTGGGAGCCAGAGAGAGTATGAAGGCCTAGCTAGGCCTGAGTGGCTGGTGCAAGCTCCTAGCAAGTGAAATCCTTGTTGGTGTTGAAGATTAAAACACATGAGCAACAGTTGGGTATCTTTATTGATGGAACGTTTCGCCTACACAGTAGACTTCTTCAGTCAAATACAGAGGTAGCTGTGTAGTAATGAAATAAAGATGATGTAATCAGTCCATCAACCTGAGAAAAGTATTTGGTGGTAGCCCCAGCCTGGAAAGTTCAACTCATGGAGCTGAACTCCAAGTCGCGTAGTTCAGTCTCTGTGTGGTTATTGTGTATTGTTCCAGTCACGGTATTGTTCCAGTCATTGTATTGTTCCAGTCACGGTATTGTTCCAGTCACGGTATTGTTCCAGTCATGGTATTGTTCCAGTCACGGTATTGTTCCAGTCACGGTATTGTTCCAGTCATGGTATTGTTCCAGTCATGGTATTGTTCCAGTCATGGTATTGTTCCAGTCACGGTATTGTTCCAGTCATGTTATTGTTCCAGTCATGGTATTGTTCCAGTCACGGTATTGTTCCAGTCATGTTATTATTTCAGTCATGGTATTGTTCCAGTCACGGTATTGTTCCAGTCATGGTATTGTTACAGTCATGTTATTGTTTCAGTCATGGTATTGTGAATTTTTATTCTATATGATTTTTGTACTCAAGGTATTGAAATAAACTGTATATAACAATTTCAACTCACCTTTTTGTATTCAGTAAATATTCTGTTACTGGAAATCTCCTTTTGTTTATCCGCTGTTATTCCTTAACTCTTTCTTTTACTTACTTGATATTATTGTGTGTTATTCCTCCCTTATATACACCATCAATACCTAATTATGATACTGTGGAACGTCTCCCTTTTGTATGGTAATTAGGTACCCGTAATGAATATTAATTAAGGAGAAGGTACATAGTAGTTAGCTGGGAGATTCACTCCAACTAACCAATATAAGAATATATACTTTTTTGTATTTCATGGCTGATGAAAAGTGTGAATATGTTGACTAATATAGTAAACAGTGCACGAGACTATGGTATATAATATCACAATATCAAACAGTATAGAATTTAGGAAAGAAGTGGAGACTTCTAATGGGAAATATATTATATGTGAATATACCAATTTTATTATGATTAAGTTCAAGTCTTAAAGAATGTAAAGTAAATTTTATTTCATTGCAATGTTACATAGATATTTGTAGTTACAATCATAAACTGAAGTGCAAGGAGAGCCACTGACATGCCATGGTGAAGTGCAAGGAGAGCCACTGACATGCCATGGTGAAGTGCAAGGAGAGCCACTGACATGCCATGGTGAAGTGCAAGGAGAGCCACTGACATGCCATGGTGAAGTGCAAGGAGAGCCACTGACATGCCGTGGTGAAGTGCAAGGAGAGCCACTGACATGCCGTGGTGAAGTGCAAGGAGAGCCACTGACATGCCATGGTGAAGTGCAAGGAGAGCCACTGACATGCCATGGTGAAGTGCAAGGAGAGCCACTGACATGCCATGGTGAAGTGCAAGGAGAGCCACTGACATGCCTTGGTGAAGTGCAAGGAGAGCCACTGACATGCCATGGTGAAGTGCAAGGAGAGCCACTGACATGCCATGGTGAAGTGCAAGGAGAGCCACTGACATGCCATGGTGAAGTGCAAGGAGAGCCACTGACATGCCGTGGTGAAGTGCAAGGAGAGCCACTGACATGCCATGGTGAAGTGCAAGGAGAGCCACTGACAAGTCATGGTGAAGTGCAAGGAGAGCCACTGACATGCCATGGTGAAGTGCAAGGAGAGCCACTGACATGCCATGGCATTAGGGGCAGCTAATGTAATAATGTTGGTAGATTTACCGACAATAGTAACGGCTTGACAAAGCTCCTGGAGAGCGAAACGTTGTCACAATAAAACGTCACATTAGTTGTTCTGACACAACATATGTCTCCTCACAAGGTTGTCTTCAACGAAATGGACAAAACACGACGCAGATGCCTAGAAGCTGAGCTTAATCTCTACATAAATTACAATCAAACAAAATCAAGGAGCTTCCAGTGTAGCCAAAGTTGTAGCCCAACTCACCTTACATAGAGAAGTCATCAGAAGGACTGGTAGGTCTCCTACAGTGTTCCCGTCTAACACAGTCTCACACAGTGACCTCACTCATGCAGACACATGACTACACGTGTAGAAACTTGCTTGTAGCACAGGCGAAACGTCTCGATAACGTTCCTTTCTGTAACTTTTTTCCCCCAGAGCAAAAGGAGTTATGAATAAAGATTAGGAAAATGAATATAGAAAAAATAACTAAGTATAACACTGAAACTGGAGGAAACAACAGTTGAACAACAGCATAGACAAAAGATCAGAATAGATCAACGAACGTACAGAAATACTGATAACACAGCGTGTATGCACCTGGAGAAGAGAGGAGTGTAGAGGAGAGAGAGAGATTTTGGGAGATGTTAAGCGAATGTATAGGAACTTTTGAACCAAATGAGAGAGTAATTGTGGTAGGGGACCTAAATGCTAAAGTGGGAGAAACATGCAGAGAGGGTGTAGTAGGTAAGTTTGGGTGCCAGGTGTAAATGATAATGGGAGCCCTTTGATTGAACTTTGTATAGAAAGGGTTTAGTTATAGGTAATACATATTTTAAGAAAAAGAGGATAAATAAGTATACAAGATATGATGTAGGGCGTAATGACAGTAGTTTGTTGGACTATGTATTGGTAGATAAAAGACTGTTGAGTAGACTTCAGGATGTACATGTTTATAGAGGGCTACAGATATATCAGATCACTTTTTAGTTATAGCTACAGTGGGAGTAAAAGGTAGATGGGATACAAGGAAAATAGAATCAGTAAGTAAAAGAGAGGTGAAGGTTTATAAACTAAAAGAGGAGGCAGTTAGGGTAAGATATAAAAAACTATTGGAGGATAGATGGGCTAGTGAGAGTGTAGGCAATGGGGTCGAAAATGTATGGGGTAGATTTAAAAATGTAGTGTTAGAGTGTTCAGCAGAAGTTTGTGGTTACAGGCGAGTGGGTGCGGGAGGGAAGAGGAGCGATTGGTGGAATGATGATGTAAAGAGAGTAGTAAGGGAGAAAAAGTTAGCATATGAGAGGTTTTTACAAAGTAGAAGTGATGCAAGGAGGGAAGAGTATATGGAAAGAAAAAGAGAGGTTAAAAGAGTGGTGAAGCAATGTAAAACAGAGCAGATGAGAGAGTGGGTGAGATGTTATCAGCAAATTTTGTTGAAAATAAGAAAAAGTTTTGGAATGAGATTAATAAGTTGAGGAAGCCTAGAGAACAAATGGATTTGACAGTTAAAAATAGGAGAGGAGAGTTATTAAATGGAGAGTTAGAGGTATCGGGAAGATGGAGGGAATATTTTGAGGATTTGTTAAATGTTGATGAAGACAGGGAAGCTGTGATTTCGTGTGTAGGGCAAGGAGGAATAACATCTTGTAGGAGTGTGGAAGAGCCAGTTGTGGGTGTAGGGAAGTTCGTGAGGCAGTGGGTAGAATGAAAGGGGTAAGGCAGCTGGGATTGATGGGATAAAGATAGAAATGTTAAAAGCAGGTGGGGATATAATTTTGGAGTGGTTGGTGCTATTATTTAATAAATGTATGGAAGAGGGTAAGGTACCTAGGGATTGGCAGAGAGCGTGTATTGTTCCTTTGTATAAAGGCAAAGGGGACAAAAGAGAGTGCAAAAATTATAGGGAATAAGTCTGTTGAGTGTACCTGGTAAAGTGTATGGTAGAGTTATTATTGAAAGAATTAAGAGTAAAACAGAAAGCAGGATAGCAGATGAACAAGGGGCTTTAGGAAAGGTAGGGGGTGTGTAGACCAAGTGTTTACAGTGAAACATATAGGTGAACAGTATTTGGATAAGGGTAAAGATGTTTTTGTGGCATTTATGGATTTGGAAAAGGCGTATGATAGGGTAGATAGGGGGCAATATGGCAGATGTTGCAGGTGTATGGAATAGGAGGAAGGTTACTGAAAGCAGTGAAGAGTTTTTATGAGGATAGTGAGGCTCAGGTTAGAGTGTGTAGGAGGGAAGGGGACTATTTCCCAGTAAAAGTGGGCCTTAGACAAGGATGTGTGATGTCACCGTGGTTGTTCAATATATTTATAGATGGGGTTGTAAGAGAAGTGAATGCGAGGGTCTTGGCAAGAGGTGTTGGGCTAAAAGATAAAGAAGCAAATACAAAGTGGGAGTTGTCACAGTTGCTTTTGCTGATGACACTGTGCTTTGGGAGATTCTGAAGAGAAGCTGCAGAGGTTGGTGGATGAATTTGGTAGGGTGTGTAAAAAAAGAAAATTGAAAGTGAATATAGGAAAGAGTAAGGTGATGAGGATAACAAAAAGAATAGGTGACGAAAGATTGGATATCAGATTGGAGGGAGAGTGTATGGAGGAGGTGAATGTATTCAGATATTTGGGAGTGGACATGTCGGCGGATGGGTCTATGAAGGATGAGGTGAATCATAGAATTGATGAGGGGAAAAGGGTGAGTGGAGCACTTCGGAGTCTGTGGAGACAAAGAACCTTGTCCATGGAAGTAAAGAGGGGAATGTATGAGAGTATAGTTATACCAACGCTCTTATATGGGTGTGAAGCATGGGTGATGAATGTTGCAACGAGGAGAAGGCTGGAGGCAGTGGAGATGTCATGTCTGAGGTCAATGTGTGGTGTGAATATAATGCAGAGAATTCGGAGTTTGGAAATTAGGAGGAGGTGCGGGATTACCAAAACGATTGTCCAGAGAGCTGAAGAGGGGTTGTTGAGGTGGTTTGGACATGTAGAGAGAATGGAACGAGACAGAGTGACTTTGAGAGTGTATAAATCTGTAGTGGAGGGAAGGCGGGGTAGGGGTCGGCCTAGGAAAGGTTGGAGGGAGGGGGTAAAGGAAGTTTTGGGTGCGAGGGGCTTGGACTTCCAGCAAGCATGTGTGAGCGTATTTGATAGGAGTGAATGGAGGCATATGGTTTTTAATACTTGACGTGCTGTTGGAGTGTGAGCAAAGTAACATTTATGAAGGGATTCAGGGAAACCGGCAGGCCGGACTTGAGTTCTGGAGATGGGAAGTACAGTGCCGGCACTCTGAAGGAGGGGTGTTAATGTTGCAGTTTTATAACTGTAGTGTAAAGCACCCTTCTGGCAAGACAGTGATGGAGTGAATGATGATGAAAGTTTTTCTTTTTCGGGCCACCCTGCCTTGGTGGGAATCGGCCGATGTGTTAATAATAATAAAATAAAACATGAGATGCAACGTTGATAAGAGATTCAACATTGTACACTCTCAAACAAGGTTATCACCTAAACAATCAATTACAAATAACTTGACGTAAATACAAGAGATAGAGAAGTACTGTGGGTATAACTGTTGTTGCAGCAGCAACAACAACAGCAGCAGCAGCAGCGGCAGCAGCAGCAGCAGCAACTGCAACAACAACAACAGCAGCAGCAACAACAACAACAGCAGCAGCAGTAACAACAACAACAGCAGCAGCAGTAACAACAACAACAGCAGCAGCAACAACAACAGCAGCAGTAACAACAACAACAGCAGCGGCAGCAGCAGCAGCAGCAGCAGCAGCAGCAGCAGTAGTAGTAAGTGGTGGTTGCGATATATGGTAGTAGTAGCAGTAGTAATAATATCAAGCTTAAGATTCCACCTTTCACAGGACAGACTCGTGTGTTTACATTCTGACTTCATCTATACAAAGAGGAGATTTAGCCTTTCCACGACTTCGAATTTTATTTTGTGTATAAGATAAAATAGCTTCAGATCCCATATTGGCAAGAGGAAACAATATAATGATTACCGAGGTCATGTTTAAGCGTCTCTGTTATGAAGAAACTGGAACGTAATGCATAATACAAAACACAAATCACTCGAGCCAGAGAAAGAAGAATGTGAGCGACTTTGGTGAAATTATCTTAATTCAAGGAATTCAACATTTTTATTATAACAGATACAAGGAAAATAATGAGCTATATAACAAGAACCTTCAAAACAAGATATACCAAGTCAGTGATGGTGTTCTTTAAGACACTTGTACTTTATAGACTGGAGTATTGTTCTACACTAACTGCAGAGAAATAGTAGTAGACGTGGAGAGTGTAAATAGAACTTTCGCTGTTTGTATCAATTCAGAAACCTTCATAGTACTCTCTGTAAGGCAGGCGTGAAAGATACATCATAACCTAAACCTGGAAAATACAGGAAGGACTTTATGTAAATCTGAACACATATTACTGCTTACGAGAACAGGAAGATCAACAGACAGTGCAAAATGCCCTAATGGTTGGTTGATAATGACCCTAGTGTATCGACTACACTAGGGTCATTAAAGATGCACTTAACCTTTTAACCACCAAATATGAATAATTTAATCTCTAAATTTCTCGGTGTACTATTCACCCAGGTAGATAAGTTTGTGACTTGAAAAATCCATTGTGTGGGCGAAACGTTGTCGGTAAGGGATCGCATTGTACTGCATTGTTGTTTATTTTTCCACCGTGTTGGTATTTTATAACATTTATCTCCATTCAACGATGCAATAATTACACAAAGTGCTAACTAAAAAAAGCATTGAGAAATCAAGGCTTTTCAACATCATTCAAACTGAAGAGGAATTAACACTAGTTACCTTAAGAGGAAACTTGACATGTTCCTGCAGATAGTTCCTGATCAGCCGGGCTGTGATGTCTGCAGTGGACTGCATACAGTGAGCCTCAAAAGCCTGACTACTCAGGTTGTCAAGCAGAAATTATTTTCTATCACAGGAGGTATGACCCTCACAACCATGAACAGGTGAAGCACAGGTCTTCAGCTGATAACATCACTCATCATCTTTTCCTCCCTCTCATCTTTTTTTCAACTTCTTGATGAGATATATAATTTGGAACAGGGTGGAGCGGGTAGCGACAGGATATATACATCTCTCAGTGTATATACACTAATCCACATCTTGGGTATTAAAGTATTCTTGACTGGTGGTGAAGAGGTGACATACAGCCTTAATGACCCTCGTGTATTGGAATAGATTCTACACCCCGTTCAGCAACCAGAGGGTAGCCAGAGCAAGGTCTCGGTCAACTGACCACCAGTTGCAATATGAGGGTCATCTTGGTATTAAAACCTGAGTCAGGAGGCACTCTCCCGTCTACCCTGACAGCAACTGTACCCTCGCCCCTCCTACCTTCAAAACAAGTCGGGTATTATACCAACCTCAGGTGAGGGATTAACACACCTCTCACACTCACCTCTCTCATGCTCACACGCCTAACAATACTTTCTCATGATCTTTTTCTTCTTTATAATTATTATACAACTCCTTGAATCAAGAGCCCTTCAGCAACATCAAGACCACCTGTCTGATGGTGTCTTTGTATTTTTTATATGTTTGCAGTAAACTCAGCTGTGGTGGAGAGCAACTTCACAAGAGTTCTCTCAGATGCTGAGAGGTCCAGACTGAGTGAGACTGAGAAATAGGTGAGACTGAGTGAGAGAGTGAGAAATAAGCAAGAGTGGCAGAGACAGAAATATAGATGAGATTGAGGAAAAGGTGAGACTGAGTGAGAACGAAGACGAGTGAGAAAGACCAAGAAATACGTGAGAGTGAGAAAGGGGCGAGACTGAGAGAGACCAAGAAACAGATGAAACTGAGTAAGACAGACTGAGAATGAAACTGAGAGATGAGAGTGAGAGGCGAGAGCGCTAAAGCCATTATTCATATACCATACCTGACCTTTGCTGAAGTGGCGAGGCTATCTTCAGGTGAGTGATTGGGAAGTATGTAGGGGAAGGAGAGGATGAATGGAGGGGAAGAAGAGATGGTTGGCTGGGGAGGGGGGAAGGTGTTAATGGATGGAAGGGGAGGGGTATGGAATGGCTGGCTGGAAACCCTGAATGGCTGTTTCTGCAGCCGCCGCCGTCGCCGCCGCCGTCGCCGCCGGCGTTCTGCAGGTATTATATATGTGTCATTGTCCTGTGTGTGTGATGTATGTTGACTTTGTTGTGGCTTAAATGTACAGCCAACTGTTATGTTGCAAGTAGCACTGGAGACACACTAGGTGCTCCACTTATAGTGGTACTGGAGACACACTAGGTGCTCCACTTATAGTGGTACTGGAGACACACTAGGTGCTCCATTTTATAGTTGCAGACAACTAGGTGCTCCACTTAAGATATTACTGAGACACACTAGGAGCTCCATTATGATAGTACTGAGACATACTAGAGCTCCACTTATGATAGTACGGGAGACATACTAGAAGTCCAATAATAGTAAGTTGAGAAACACTAGGTGCTCCACTTATGATAGTACTGGAGACACATAGGTGCTCCATTATGATGATGAGAGCAAGCCTAAGCTCCATTATATCCATACCTGACCTTCTAGGGCCCACTTCATGAGTATTGGAGACATACTAGGAGCCCAGTTATGATAGATGGAGAAATTTAGGTGCTCCACTTATGAAGAGGTACTGAGAACTGGTGATCCCTTTAAATGATAGTACTGCAGACACTAGGTGCTCCACTTATGATAGTACTGAGACACTTAGGTGCTCCATTATGATAGTACTGGAGACATGTGCTCCACTTTATGTAGTACTGGAGACAACTAGGTGCTCCACTTATGATAGTACTGGAGACATACTAGGGCTCCACTTATATGTACTGGAGACACACTAGGTGCTCCACTTATGATGTACTGGAGACAACTAGGTGCTCCACTTATATGTACTGGAGACAACTAGGAGCTCCACTTATGAAGTACTGGAGACACACTAGGTGCTCCACTTATATGTACTGGAGACACATAGGTGCTCCACTTATGATAGTACTGGAGACACACTAGGTGCTCCACTTATAGTGTACTGAGACACTAGGTGCTCCACTTATATAGTACTGGAGACACACTAGGTGCTCCACTTATATAGTACTGGAGACACACTAGGTTCCACTTATGATGTACTGAGACACACTAGGTATCCACTTTATGAGTAGTACTGGAGACACACTAGGTGCTCCACTTATAGTGGTACTGGAGACACACTAGGTGATCCACTTATAGTGGTACTGGAGACACACTAGGTGCTCCACTTATAGTGGTACTGGAGACACACTAGGTGTTCCACTTATAGTGGTACTGGAGACACACTAGGTGTTCCACTTATAGTGGTACTGGAGACACACTAGGTGTTCCACTTATAGTGGTACTGGAGACACACTAGGTGATCCACTTATAGTGGTACTGGAGACACACTAGGTGCTCCACTTATAGTGGTACTGGAGACACACTAGGGTTCCACTTATATAGTACTGAGACACACTAGGGCTCCACTTATGTGTACTGGAGACACACTAGGTGCTCCACTTATATGTACTGGAGACACACTAGGTGCTCCACTTATATGTACTGGAGACACACTAGGTTCCACTTATAGTGGTACTGAGACACACTAGGTGTCCACTTATGATGTACTGGAGACACACTAGGTGCTCCACTTATAGTACTGGAGACACACTAGGTGTCCACTTATAGTGGTACTGGAGACACACTAGGTGTTCCACTTATAGTGGTAGTGGAGACACACTAGGTGTTCCACTTATAGTGGTACTGGAGACACACTAGGTGCTCCACTTATAGGGTACTGCAGACACACTAGGTGTTCCACTTATAGTACTGGAGACACACTAGGTGCTCCACTTATGATAGTACTGGAGACATACTAGGAGCTCCACTTATGATAGTACTGGAGACATACTAGGAGCTATACTTATGACATTACTGGAGACACACTAGGTGCTCCACGTATGATAGTACTGGAGACACATTAGGTGCTCCACTTATGATAGTACTGGAGACACACTAGGAGCTCCACTTATGATAGTACTGGAGACATACTAGGAGCTCCACTTATGATAGTACTGGAGACATACTAGGAGCTCCACTTATGATAGTACTGGAGACACACTAGGTGCTCCACTTATGATAGTACTGGAGACACATTAGGTGCTCCACTTATGATAGTACTGGAGACATACTAGGAGCTCCACTTATGATAGTACTGGAGACATACTAGGAGCTCCACTTATGATAGTACTGAGACAACTAGGTGCTCCACTTATGATAGTACTGAGACACACTAGGTGCCCACTTATGATAGTACTGAGACACACTAGGAGTCCACTTATGATAGTACTGAGACACTAGTGCTCCACTTATGATAGTACTGGAGACACATTAGGTGCTCCACTTATGATAGTACTGAGACACTAGTGCTCCACTTATGATAGTACTGAGACATACTAGGTGCTCCACTTATGATAGTACTGGAGACATACTAGAGCTCCACTTATGATAGTACTGAGACACACTAGGTGCTCCACTTATGATAGTACTGAGACAATACTAGAGCTCCACTTATGATAGTACTGGAGACACACTAGGTGCTCCACTTATGATAGTACTGGAGACACACTAGGTGCTCCACTTATGATAGTACTGGAGACACACTAGGTGCTCCACTTATGATAGTACTGGAGACACACTAGGTACTCCACTTATGATAGTACTGGAGACACACTAGGTACTCCACTTATGATAGTACTGGAGACACACTAGGTACTCCACTTATGATAGTACTGGAGACACACTAGGTACTCCACTTATGATAGTACTGGAGACACACTAGGTGCTCCACTTATGATAGTACTGGAGACACACTAGGAGCTCCACTTATGATAGTACTGGAGACACACTAGGTACTCCACTTATGATAGTACTGGAGACACACTAGGAGCTCCACTTATGATAGTACTGGAGACACACTATGAGCTCCACTTATGATAGTACTGGAGACACACTAGGTACTCCACTTATGATAGTACTGGAGACACACTAGGAGCTCCACTTATGATAGTACTGGAGACACACTAGGTGCTCCACTTATGATAGTACTGGAGACACACTAGGAGCTCCACTTATTTTTCTCTTGTGAGTTTTCTTTTATTTTTTGTTGTTAATGTTGTTATTAATGGTCCTCTTTACTCCATTTTCCTCCTAATTAATTATTTCTTCCTATTCTTTATCATCTCATACGGTGTGTGTGTGTGTGTGTGTACTCACCTAGTTGTGGTTGCAGAGGTGGAGTTACAGTTCTCGGTCCCGCCTCTTCACTGGTCGCTACTAGGTCACTCTTCCTGCTCCATGACCTTTATCATACCTCTTCTTAAAGATATGTATGGATCCTGCCTCCACTACATCACTTCCCAGACTATTCCACTTTCTGACAACTCTGTGACTGAAGAAATACTTCCTAACATCCCTGTGATTCATCTGAGTCTTCAACTTCCAACTATGACCCCTTGTTGCTGTGTCCCATCTCTGGAACATTCTGTCTCTGTCCACCTTGTCAATTCCTCTCAGTATTTTATATGTCGTTATCATATTCCCCCTATCTCTCCTGTCCTCCAGTGTCGTCAGGTTGATTTCCCTTAACCTCTCCTCGTAGGACATACCCCTTAGCTCCGGGACTAGTCTTGTTGTAAATCTTTACACTTTCTCTAATTTCCGTATGTGCTTGGCTAGGTGTTGGTTCCAAACTGGTGCTGCATACTCCAGTATGGGCCTAACGTACACAGTGTACAGGGTTCTGAACGATTCCTCACAGAGATGTCAGAATGCTGTTCTTAGGTTTGCTAGGCGCCCATATGCTGCAGCTGTTATTTGGTTAATGTGCACCTCAGGAGATGTGCCTAGTGTTATACTCACCTCAAGATCTTTTTCCTTGAGTGCAGTTTGTAGTCTCCGGCCCCCTAGACTGTACTCCGTCTGCGGTCTTCTTTGTCCTTCCCCAATCTTCATGACTTTGCACTTGGTGGGTTTGAACTCCAGGAGACAGTTTCTGAACCAGGCCTGCAGTCTGTCCAGGACTCCAGATCCCTCTGTAGTTCTGCCTATTTCTCGTCCAATTGAATTCTTCTCATCAACTTCACATCCTCTGCAAAGGGACACTTCTGAGTCTATTCCTTCCGTCATGTCGTTCATATATACCAGAAACAGCACCGGTCCTAGGACTGACCCCTGTGGAACCCCGCTCGTCACAGGCGCCCACTCTGACACCTCGCCACGTACCATGACTCTCTGATGTCTTCCCGTCAGGTATTCCCTAATCCATTGCAGTGCCTTCCCTGTTATACCTGCCTGGTCCTCTAGCTTATGCACTAATCTCTTGTGTGGAACGGTGTCAAAAGCTTTCTTACAGTCCAAGAAAATGCAATCAACCCACCCCTCTCTCTCTTGTCTTACTGCTGTTACCCTGTCATAGAACTCATTTCTAGGTGCCCCACCACTCTTCTGATAATCTTCTCCATGACTTTGCATACTCCAGTGTCAGTGACACTGGTCAGTAGTTTAATGCTTCGTGCCCGTCTCCTTTTTTAAAAATTGGAACTACATTTGCTGTCGTCCATACCTCAGGTAGTCGCCCTGTTTCGATAGATATGTTGAAGATTGTTGTTAGTGGTACACATATTCCCTCTGATCCCTCTCTCAGAACCCATGGAGAGATGTTATCCGTCCCCATCGCCTTTGAGGTATCTAGCTCGCTTAGCAGCCTCTTCACTTCTTTCTTGGTTGTATGTATTATGTCTAACACTTGATGGTGTACCACACCTCTCCATCTTTCTGGAGTTCCTTCTGTCTCCTCTGTGAATACTTCTTTGAATCTCATGTTGAGCTCTTCACACACTTCTCGGTCGTTTCTTGTGATCTCCCCTCCTTCCTTCCTCAGCCTGATTACCTGGTCCTTGACTTTTGTTTTCCTCCTGATATGGCTGTACAACAGCTTCGGGTCAGATCTGGCTTTTTGCTGCTGTCATTTTCATATTGTCGTTGGACCTCCCTTCTTACCTGTGCATATCAAAAACTACACCTGTTTGAAGAGATATATTAAAAATATTAGTCAATGGTTCACAGAGTTCCATTTTGCACTCCATAAGAACCCTTGAAAATAGCTCATCAGGGCCCGGGGATTTATTTTGCTTCAGTCGGTCTACTTATTTCATAGCCATATCACTAGTGACTGTTATATTACATAATTTATCTTCTTCAGGCCCACTATAAAAATTAATTACTGGGATATGGTTAGTGTTTTCCTGTGTGAAAACCGAGAGAAAATAATTATTAAAAATAGAGCACATTTCATTCTAAGGGGACCCATCTTTTCTCCAACTTTTGTTCTATAAACCTGGAAAAAAACTTTTGGGTTAGTTTTCGAATCCCTAGCAACTTTAATTTCGTAGTCCCGTTTAGCTTTTCTTATCCCCTTTTTAACATCCCTCTTAATGTCAATATATTGATTCATAAGATGACCCTCACCTTTTTTGATGCACCTATAAATTCCTTTCTTATGCCCTAAAAGATATTTGAGCCTATTATTCATCCATTTAGGGTCATTTCTATTCGATCTAATTTCTTTATACGGAATAAATGTACTTTGGACAGCATGTATAGTGTTTAGAAAGCTCTCATATTGATAGCTCTCTTCGTTACCCCAGTCAACAGATGATACTTGTTCTCTAAGTCCATTGTAATCTACTAAGCAAAAATTTGGGACCATTACTGAGTTACCCCTACTATCATACTTCCACTCAATGTTAAAGGTAATTGATATGTTGTCGCTTGTGCCAAGTTCCTCTGAAATTTCTAAATTATTAACAAGGGTTTCCTTGTTTGCCAGAACCAAATCAAGGAGGTTATTTCCCCTTGTTGGTTCTGTAAAAAACTGCTTTAAAAAACAATCCTGAACTACTTCTAAGAAGTCGTTAGACTCTAAAATTTCCAGTCAAGGAATTCCATTCAATATGAATAAAGTTAAAGTCCCCTAGAATTACTACGTTATCGTGCCTTGTGGCCCAAACAATTTCCCCCCCAGAGTAGTCTTCCTTGGTCTCTATCCAAGTTTGTGGGACGGTATATCACACCTAAAATCAATTTTTCATGACCCTCTGAAAATTCTACCCAAACAGTCTCATTATGTGTTTCAGACTTTATACCGGTTTTTATGCAACAATTTAAACGATCTCAGGCATAGAGTGCCACCTCACCCCCATTTCCGATACTTCTGTCTACTTGGAACAATTTAAAACCTTGAATGTGACATTCACCAGGCATGTCCCAATGTTTCATATTAAACAAAAACATCAGTTGCCCTGGACAACCATTCATTTCCAACTCCTTCCCTGGGCAAAATGCTACATATCACAGGATTCCCACCCTTCTTTCTAATTATCTCTATTGCTGTCCTATACATGCTAATGAGGTCTTTACTCCTATGTCTGCCAACATCGTTGCCTCCCGCACTTAGGTAGATAATAGGATTGCTCCCATCACCTCTCATGATGTCGTCTAGACGGCTAACAATCTCCTCCATCCTAGCCCCAAGAAAACATACCCTCTGCCTCCTCTTCCTATCTCTAAGACAAATAGCCATATCCATAAACTTAACCTGACTGTCCCCAACTAAAACAATGTTCGTACCGTCATCGGCGGAGTTCGTTGTGACGTTCTTGATGGTCTTTGTTGGGATGCCCTTCATTGGAATTGTCTTCATTGGGGTTTCAAGGGAGGTCGACTTACCCTCATCTGCCATTGCTTCCTTGATGCTCGTTGTTACATTCCCAGTTGACAACCCACATTTGTCGGGCACTGGACAGGCACCTAAAGTCAGTACCTGACCAGCTGGGCTGTGGTTCGTACGTCGGACTGCGTGCAGCCAGCAGTAACAGCCTGGCTGATCAGGCTCTGATTCACCATGAGGCCTGGTCACAGACCAGGCCGTGGGGGCACTGACTCTCGGAACTCTCTCCAGGTAAACTCCAGGTAGCACAGAAAATGGGGTCGAAATTTCCACAGTAGTCTTCTCGTTCTTCATTGTTTCTGCCACTCCATCAGTCTTTTTGATCCTCAGCTTCATTCCATGTTGCCCAGCCATTGTCCAGGTTCCACTCCTGACCTGAGAACTCACAACATGAGGATTACTACGAATCCCCTTGCTTTCCTCTGCCAATTGCCGTATCTCGAGCTTAGCTACTCTAAGCTCCTACTTAAGCTGCTGGTAAAGTTGTTCAATGGAGGACATCTTGGTTCAGATTCACAGACAGTACACTAGACACGTCCTCACCTAAATTTGAAACTACACAATAATTTAGCTTCAATAACTCTAGTAGACAGACTGTTCCACTCATCAACTACCCTATTTCCAAACCAATACTCTCCTATATCCTTTCTAAATCTAAACTTATCTAATTTGAATCCATTATTGTGGGTTCACTCTTGGAGGGATATCCTCAAGACATTATTTATATCCTCTTTGTTAATACCCATCTTCCACTTATACACTTCGATCATGTCTCCCCTCATTCTGCATCTTACAAGTGAATGAAATTTAAGGGACTTCAATCTTTCTTCATTCGGAAGATTTCTAATGCTATGTATTAATTTTGTCATATACTCCCATGTACTTCCATGAACTCCTATGTACTCCCATGTAGTTCTATGTACTCCATGTACTTCTATATATTCCCATATATTCCTGTGTACTCTTATGTATTCCCAAGTACTTCCAGGTACTCCTATGTACTCCCATATATTCTCATGTAGTTCCGAGCATTCCCATGTACTTCTATGTACTCCCATATATTTTCATGTAGTTCCGAGCATTCCCATGTACTTCTATGTACTCCCATATATTCTCGTGTAATCTCATGTATTCCCATGTACTTTCATGAACTTCTATGTAGTCCCATACATTCCCGTGTACTCTTATGTACTCCCTGTAATATTACAATTATATATTAACCTCTCGTTCTGACTTAAGTAGCTTCAGAACTGCAATAATTTAGGGACAATAATAATTTGTAGATAGATATAAAGAAAGCTAGATAGATAAATAAAATATATAAAGAGAGAGAGAGAGAGAGAGAGAGAGAGAGAGAGAGAGAGAGAGAGAGAGAGAGAGAGAGAGAGAGAGAGAGAGATTGGGAGGGAGGGGGGAGGTAGAGGGAGCCAGATATATAGAATGAAGAATGTAGTGGTACATACACATGTGGGTCAGGGCTGTAGTATATAACTTACCATGTGTAACGACAGGTGGAAGGGAGGGAGGGAGGTATAGACGGAAGGAGGGAGGAAGGAGGTAAGGAAGGCGGGAAGGAAGGAAGGAAAGAAGGAGGGAGGGAGCGAGGGAGGGAAGGAAGGAAGGGAAGGAGAGAGGGAAGTAGGGAAGGAAGAAAAAAAACATGGTGCTTTTAGTATGTTACGTTTAGTATTGATCTAAATCAAACTAAACGTGAAAAAGACTTTAGAAGTTGTGTCGTGCACCAAGAATTAGAAGTTGTGTCGTGCACTAAGAATTAGAAGTTGTGTCGTGCACCAAGTACGTTACAATTTATTTGGCGTTCATGACTGTCAAATTGGTAAGCAGTTTAGAGCAGTTTGATAAGTAAGACACATGTGCAGCAGTTAGGTATCTTCATTCCGAAACTATTTGCCTACACAGCAGGCTTCTTCAGTCGAGTACAGAAGAGTGAGCAGAAGCAGTACAGATGTAAAGACGATGTCATCAGTCCATCACCCTTGAAGACGTAGTTTTGAGGTGGTCAGTCCCTCAGCCTGGAGAAGAGTTTTGTTCCATAGTCTGGAACATTTATCTTTAGCTTGTGATGTATTGGTATGTGTAAACTGGCATCTCATGTTTCTGTGTAAACAGACTTCTGTTTCAACTGAGGGATCGGTGTCCATCAGCATTTATCCATTGTTTCCAGTGTCTTGTTTGCCGAAGACAAAGCCTAGCTTGCACAAACATACACAAATAGACACGCACATACATACATAAACACACACACACACACACACATATATATATATATATATATATATACTTATACATAAATAAACATACATACATACACATACAAACACATACACACACGACACACACACAACACACACATACACAACACACGACACACAAAACACACACATAAACACACACACACACACACACACACACACACACACACACACACACACACAGGGGTCTGTCCTATGAGGAAAGGTTGAGGGAAATAGGACTAACAACACTGGAGGAAAGAAGGGTCAGAGGAGACATGATAACGACATACAAAATACTGCGGGGAATCGACAAGGTAGACAGTGACAGGATGTTCCAGAGAGGGAACACAGAAACAAGGGGACACAACTGGAAGCTGAAGACTCAGATGAGTCAAAGGGATGTTAGGAAGCATTTCTTCAGCCACAGAGTAGTCAGGAAGTGGAATAGTCTAGAGAAAGATGTAGTGGAGGCAGGAACCATACATAGTTTTAAGACGAGGTATGATAAAGCTCATGGAGCAGGGAGAGCAGAGACCCAGTAGCGGACAGCGAAGAGGCGAGGCCAGGAGCTGAGTCTCGACCCCTGCAACCACAATTAGGTGAGTACACACACACACACACACACACACAGTCAAGGACCAGGTAACCAACCTGAGGAAGGAAGGTGGGGAGCTCACAAGAAACGACCAAGAAGTATGTGAGGAGCTCAACATGAGATTTAAGAAAGTATTTACAGTGGAGATAGAAAGGACTCTGGGAAGTCAGAACAGAATGGGACACCAACAAGGGATATACCAACAACAGCTGAATGAGATACACACAACCGAGGAGGAGGTGAAGAAGCTGCTAAGTGAACTTGACACCTCAAAGTCTGTGGGACCGGACAACATCTCTCCGTGGGTCCTTAGAGAGGGAGCAGAGACGCTGTGTGTGCCACTAACAACAATTTTCAACACATCCATTGCAACTGCGCAAATACCTGAGATATGGAAGACGGCAAATGTAGTTCCCATTTTTAAGAAAGGAAACAGACACGAGGCACTAAACTACAGACCAGTGTCACTGACGTGTATAGTATCCAAAGTCATGGAGAAGATTATCAGGAGAGTGGTGGAGCACCTAGAACAGAATAAGTTTATAAACGACAACCAGCACGGATTCAATGAAGGAAAATCCTGTGTCACAATCCTACTGGGGTTTTATGACAAGGTAACTGCAGTAAGACACGAGAGAGAGGGGTGGGTAGACTGTATTTTCTTAGACTGCAAGTCCTTCGACACAGTTCCTCACAAGAGATTAGCGCAAAAGCTAGAGGATCAGGCACAAAACAGGAAGGGCACTTCAATGGAGCAGAGAATACCTGACAGGGAGGCAACAACGAGTCATGGTACGTGACTAGGTGTCAGAGTGGGTGCTTGTGACGAGCGGGTTTCCACAGGGGTCAGTCCTAGGACCAGTGCTATTTTTGGTGTATGTGAATGACATTACGGAAGGGATAGACTCAGAAGTGTCCCAGTTTGCGGATGATGTGAATCTAATGAGGAGAATTAAATCGGATGAGGATCTGGCAGGACTACAAAGATACCACCTGGACAGGCTGCAAGCCTGGTCCAACAACTGGCTCCTCGAATTTAACCTCGACAACTGTAAAGTCATGAAGATCTGGGAAGAGCAAAGAAGACCGCAGATAGAGTATGGGCTAGGTGGTCAAAGACTGCAAACCTCACCCAAGGAAAAGAATTTTGGGGTGAGTATAACACCGGGCACATCTGATGTGCACATTAACCAAATAACTGCTGCAGCATACGGCCGCCTAGCAAACCTAAGAATAGCATTCCGACATCTCAATAAGGAATCGTTCAAAACCCTGTACACCGTGTACGTTAGGTCTATATAGGAGTATGGGTTTGGAACCCACACCCAGCCAAGCACGTAAATAAATTAGAGAAAGTGCAAAGGTTTGCAACAAGACTGGTCCCAGAGCTAAGGGAAATGTCCTACGAGGAAAGGGAAATCGACCTGACGACACCAGAGGACAGGAGATATAGGGAGGATATGATAACGACATATAAAATACTGAGAGGAATCAACAAGGTAGATAGAGACAGGATGTTCCAGAGATGGGACACAGCAACAAGGGGACACAGTTGGAAGTTGAAGACTCAGATGAATCACAGAGATGTTAGGAAGTATTTCTTCAGTCACAGAGATGTCAGGAAGTGGAACAGTCTTGGAAGTGATGTAGTGGAGGCAGGATCCATACATAGCTTTAAGAAGAGGCATGATAAAGCTCCTGGAGCAGGAAGAGTGACCTAGTAGCGGCCAGTGAAGAGGCGGGGCCAGGAGCTGTGAATCGACCCCTGCAACCACAACTAGGTGAGTGCAGGTAGGTGAGTACACACACACACACACATACACACATACACACACACACACACACACACACACATACACACACACACACACACACAAACACACACACACACACATACAAAATACTGCGGGGAATCGACAAGGTAGACAGTGACATGATGTTCCAGAGAGGGAACACAGAAACAAGGGGACACAACTGGAAGCTGAAGACTCAGATGAGTCAAAGGGATGTTAGGAAGCATTTCTTCAGCCATAGAGTAGTCAGGAAGTGGAATAGTCTAGCACATGATGTAGTGGAGTCAGGAACCATACATAGATTTTAGACGAGGTATGATAAAGCTCATGGAGCAGGGAGAGAAGAGACCCAGTAGCGGACAGTGAAGAGGCGGGGCCAGGAGCTGAGTCTCGACCCCTGCAACCACAATTAGGTGAGTACAATTAGGTGAGTACACACACACATACATACATACATACATATATACACAGACACATACATTCACACACATACACACACATACACATACACACACATACACATTTCCTTACAAAAACTATTTCCTCTGAGCTTTTTTTTAAATCCTTTTGTTATTATCTATTGTTCTCTCTGTAACCATCACTAACAAGGTGTCTGTCACTGTAACCATCACTAACAAGGTGCCTGTCACTGTAACCAGTTGTAACAAAGTATCTCTGTCACTATAACCAGCTGTAACAAGGTACCTCTGTCACTGTAACCAGTTGTAACAAAGTATCTCTGTCACTATAACCAGCTGTAACAAGGTACCTCTGTCACTGTAACCAGCTGTAACAAGGTACCTCTGTCACTGTAACCAGCTGTAACAAGGTACCTCTGTCACTGTAACCAGCTGTAACAAGGTACCTCTGTCACTGTAACCAGCTGTAACAAGGTACCTCTGTCACTGTAACCAGCTGTAACAAGGTACCTTTGTCACTGTAACCAGCTGTAATAAACAACCTGGTTGGTTGACTGTCACCCAGATACCAGAGGATGTATGTACAACTAAGTTGTACATGAATGATATACAATGCTGACACGGTGAGAATTAGACACATACAACATCTGGGTACCTTTATTGTAGACGTTTCGCCCTCCAGTGGCTTTATCAATACAAATTCTTAGACATAATTTGAAGACAGTAGAACTAAATACAAAAGAGGGACTGATTACCTCATCTTTTGTATATAGTTCTACTGTCTTCAATTATGTCCTAGAATTTTGTATTGATAAAGCCACTGGACGGCGAAACGTCTACAATAAAGATACCCAGATGTTGCATGTGTCTAATTCACGTACAACTAAGTAAACAGTGGAGCCATAGACTGGTCAGGAAGTGTTTCTTAAAGTCCGAGTAGGTAGTTTCAAGAGTAGGTACGTCAGAGGCTTGGAGGCAGTGATGTTGACCAGTGAGAGTTAAGTAGTGACGCTGTGTACCTGGCATGAGTGTCACACCATTCCAGTGGTCATTCACACTGTTCAACACTCGGTGTCATGAGAGTGTCACACCATTCCAGTGGTCATTCACACTGTTCAACACTCGGTGTCATGAGTGTCACACCATTCCAGTGGTCATTCACACTGTTCAACACTCGGTGTCATGAGTGTCACACCATTACAGTGGTCATTCACACTGTTCAACACTCGGTGTCATGAGTGTCACACCATTCCAGTGGTCATTCACACTGTTCAACACTCGGTGTCATGAGAGTGTCAAACCATTCCAGTGGTCATTCACACTGTTCAACACTCGGTGTCATGAGTGTCACACCATTCCAGTGGTCATTCACACTGTTCAACACTCGGTGTCATGAGTGTCACACCATTACAGTGGTCATTCACACTGTTCAACACTCGGTGTCATGAGTGTCACACCATTCCAGTGGTCATTCACACTGTTCAACACTCGGTGTCATGAGAGTGTCACACCATTCCAGTGGTCATTCACACTGTTCAACACTCGGTGTCATGAGTGTCACACCATTCCAGTGGTCATTCACACTGTTCAACACTCGGTGTCATGAGTGTCACACCATTACAGTGGTCATTCACACTGTTCAACACTCGGTGTCATGAGTGTCACACCATTCCAGTGGTCATTCACACTGTTCAACACTCGGTGTCATGAGAGTGTCACACCATTCCAGTGGTCATTCACACTGTTCAACACTCGGTGTCATGAGTGTCACACCATTCCAGTGGTCAT
>WNWK01014647.1:0-50579 GCA_009830355.1 Cherax destructor | reverse complement strand
AAGTGACAGGGACCAGTAATAGTGGTTCCGCACATCAAGACAGGAGGATTAAGCACCCCAGTAAGGGTAACCAGGGGGTAGGAAGTCGAGTCACAACATTAGAGATTGTCTCTTCTGCAAGGAAACCCATTTCTCTAAACTTTGCAATACTTATAATTCTTGGGAAGCTAGAGTGAAGAGATTGGAAGAACTTGACAGATGTTTAGGCAATTATGATGTAAGGGATTGCCATGCCAAGTGGAATGATTATCAATGCAATGAGGGAAGTTATTGATACAGAGGCATGGAAGTAAAGTGTACTTGTGATGAAACCCTATCTGAGGAATTCGTTAACAGGTGGGAAGAATTAATTGGTGATTGGAGTTCCTGCGTCAGGTGGCGAATCAAGAAGGGAATAATTTACTCCACATGTTTTGTGATGCATCTAAATTGGCGTGTGGAGCAGTCGCTTATCTTCAATGTGATAAGGACATTTTTCTTGTCATGTCTAAAGCTAAAGTGGCTCCAATTAAATTACGTACCTTACCTCAGTTGGAATTAACAGCCATTTATGTGGGTCTCAAATTAGCTGATAATATATGGAGTAAATTGCCGGAAATAAAAATTAGCGACACCATAATTAGGTCTGATAATGAGGTATTCTTCCAGTGGATTCGTAACAAAAACAGCAAGATTATGTATGTGCAAAATAGTGTCACGAAAATTAACCAGAGGCAATTTGAATAATTTAACAACGAACTCTGCCCAGCCGCAGTGTGGAAAATATTGGGTATTTTCCCGAAAGGTTATACTCGATAACCTTTCCAATGTGAATATTTTTAATGTGTGATTGTTGGTACACATAATACGTAGGAATGAAGAACGAACCAACACACAAGTCTTGACGCATGCATAGTTAGACCCAGAGGGGTCAAACAGGGGGTCAACGGCATGGGTACGCGGAGGTCGCGGCCCAGCTTGGGTCAGTCACGTGGGATAAGACGATGAAGGTTGAACGATGGGAGAGTTCTGACTATAATGGAGTCAGGAATCAGCGTTTACAATGACCAAATTGTGGTTAATGGTCTCTCTTCACAATAGTGAATGTTGTGAATATTCGCCGGGAATAATGTGGGACATTAAGTCCAAAAAACTGCAATAATAGAGTGATAATGTGTTAAATAGTGACCGACGCCGCCATTATGGGTGTTCGATGGAGGAAATGTGCATTGGTTTGATCATTGTTCATCGAACACAAATATTAATGTATTAACTTCTAACGAGGGTAAATTAGGGGGACATTAAATCGTCGTGTGAACTATAGAGAATTTGGTGATGTTAATATCATGAGAGAGAATGTGTGCAGTGATCTTCGGCAGCATTCTTCTAATGACTGTATTTTGACCTCGCAATTCTGTCTCGAGAATTGTAGAGGTGTCGAGAAGTCAATACGTACTTCTATATCAGGACGACCCCACCAACATCATCTTCTTGTCGGAAGAATAATCTCTACTAAGCAGGACCACGAGATCCGTCGAAGAATAGCGACAAGAATGCTGCTTCTTCCCCACTGTAAGTACTCTTCTTATCTTAGCAACCGTCTGGCCAGTAGGTATGTTGGGATAATGTGGGTCTACGGTGGGAATGATAATGATCTCCAGCGACCATCAAATTCAAATTCAAATTCTTTATTTCTAGTAATATACATAGTGGGGTGTAATTATAGTAATGTACATTTTATGAAGTAGATATTACAAGATGGCCAATAATATGCCTAGGTATGCCTAGTCTTTTCAGGCAGTCTTATGATAGGTCTTACTCAATAGTGACACAATGATTATACTGATAGTAAGGTTAGGTAATTGTAGTGATTAATTAGGTTTACAATATTGAGGTATTGAAATTTAAACATTTAAGAATTAAACAATTAGTTTAAAGAATTTAACAATTAGTTTATATATTAATGGTAAAGGTGATGTATTGGCATAATACTGTTTCTATATTGGAGTGTCTTAGGCAAACTTATGACTAGCTTAAGAATTATGAAGAAATAGTTGTATTAGAATGTGTGTACTCTCTTTCTACTTCTAATCAGTCAATACTAAAATATACAGTCCACAACCATTATTGTATCGTACGTATTAGTGCGAGCTATTGTAAATTCTTAAACTGTTCAAGGATAGATGTGGGTTTAGAGTGAAAATATCGAAGGGATCCTTGGATGCGACCAGGAGTGGGTCAAGTTTTCTCACACGCCTCACTGGGATAACCGCGGAAAATTAAAATGGCGGTCATCTCTCGTTGAGATTATTTGTTGTAAGTGGTGTTGAAGCCCAGACAGGTACTCTCACAATTCCCCACCAAAATGATTAAAGTCAATTATAGCTTGTATTATAAGAAGCCATCTAGATAACCATAATTTGATTAATGATACTCAGCATGGATTCACGTTCCTGACTATCTAATTTATTAACCTTCTTCAGTAAAGCTTTTGAGGCTGTTGATCACGATAAAGAATTCGATATTGTTTATTTAGACTTTAGTAAGGCTTTTGATACAGTACCACACCAGAGACTGTTAAAGAAAGTGGCAGCTCATGGCACTGGGGAAAACGTGCTGTCATGGATCGAGTCATGGCTCACCAATAGGAAGCAGAGAGTGTGCTTAAATAGGGTTAAATCCGAGTGGGGATCTGCAACAAGTGGCGTTCCACAGGAATCAGTCTTAGGCCTGTAATTGTTTATAATATGTATAAATGACTTTCATCAGGGAATTACTAGTGATATGAGCAAATTCGCCGACGACACGAAGATAGGTAGGATAATTGATTCAAAGGCAGATGTCAGGGAACTTCAGGAGGATTTAGACAAACTCAATTCGTGGTCAGAAAAGTGGCAGATGCAGTTTAATGTAGATAAATGCAAGGTTCTGAAACTCGGGAGTGTCAATAACCCAAGCACTTATAAATTAAATTACGTAGAACTTAGCCATACAAATTGCGAAAAGTACTTGGAGGTTATGGAAAGCAGCAACCTTAAACCAAGACAGCAATGCCTAAACGTACGTAATAAGGCAAATAGATTACTGGGATTTATATCAAGAAGTGTAAGCAACAGAAGTCCAGAGGTTATATTACAGCTTTATACATCATTAGTAAGGCCTCACCTAGATTATGCATCTCAGTTCTGGTCTCCATATTACAGAATGGATATAAATTCGTTAGAAAACATTCAGCGTAGAATGACTAAATTAATACATAGCATTAGAAATCTTCCTTACGAAGAAAGATTGAAGACCCTTAAATTACAGTCACTAGTAAGACGAAGAATGAGGGGAGACATGATCGAGATATACAAGTGGAAAATGGGTATTAACATATAAGTGCTAAGGTTATGGACACTCCCTAGCTTCAGAACCTTGAATTTATCCACATTGAACTGCATCTGCCACTTTTCTGACCACGAATTAAGTTTGTCTAAATCCTCTTGAAGTTCCATGACTTATATGTTCGAATCAATTATCCTAAGACTGTTCCCTATGGAACGCCACATGTTACAGATCCACATTCGAATTTAACCCCATTTATGCACACTCTCTGCTTCCTGTTCGTGAGCCATGACACGATGCATGACAACACTTTTCCCCCAATGCCATGAGCTGCCACTTTCTTTAACAGTCTCTGATGTGGTACTCTATCAAAAGCATTACAAAAATCTAAATAAGCAATATCGAATTCTTTATCATGATCAACAGCTTCGAAAGCTTTACTGAAAAAGGTTATTAAATTAGTTAGACAGGAACGGCCACACGTGAATCTATGCTGAGTATCATTAATCAAATTATGCTTATCATGGCTTCTTATAATGTCAGCTCTAATTGACTAGTAATTTACCAACAATTGAGGCTAGGCTTATTGAACGATAATTTGACGGTAACGACTTGTCCCCTGCTTTAAAAATAGGAATTACATTGGCCATCTTCCACATATCAGACACTACACCTGTTTGAAGAGATAGATTAAAAATGTTAGTTAATGGTTCACAGAGTTCCATTTTGCATTAGTTAAGAACCCTTGCAAAAAGCTCACCAGGACCCGGCGATTTATTTTGTTTCAGTCGGTCTACTTGTTTCATAACCATTTCGCCAGTGACTGTGATATTACATAATTTATCTTCTTCAGGGACACTATAAAATTTAATTACTGGTATATTATTAGTGGAATATTATTAGTTGAAGACCTAAATGAATTTTTTATGAGAGTGCCACAGAACCTGGAAGACGCAAACCTATCTGACATTACCCTGACGCCACATGACTTCGAAAAGGCGATAAATGACATGCCCATGCATTCCGCTCCAGGCCCTGACTCATGGAACTCAGTGTTCATCAAGAACTGCAAGAAGCCCCTATCACGTGCTTTTAACATCCAATGGAGAGGGAGCATGGACACTGGGGTCGTCCCGCAGTTACTAAAAACAACAGAAATAGCCCCACTCCACAAAGGGTGCAGTAAAGCAATAGCAAAGAACTACAGACCAATATCGCTAACGTCCCATATCATAAAAATCTTTGAAAGGGTTCTAAGAAGCAAGATCGTCACTTATCTAGATAACCATCAATTACACAACCCAGGGCAGCATGGGTTTAGAGCAGGTCGCTCCTGTCTGTCCCAACTACTGGACCACTACGACAAGGTCCTGGATGCTCTAAAGCACAAACAGAATGCAGACTTTGCAAAAGCTTTTGATAAGTGTGACCATGATGTGATAGCACACAAAATGCGTGATAAAGGAATAACAGGAAAAGTTGGTAGATGGATCTATAATTTCCTAACAAGTAAAACACAAGGCACAGTACTCGCTCCCATCCTGTTCCTCGTGCTTATATCGAACATAGACAGGAATATCAGCCACAGTGCCGTGTCTTCCTTTGCAGATGACACCCGAATCTGCATGACAGTGTCCACCATTGAAGACACTGCAAGACTCCAAGCAGACATCAACCAAATTTTTAAATGGGCTGCAGAAAACAATATGAAGTTCAATGATGAGAAATTTCAATTACTCCGATATGGAAAACGTGAGGAAATTAAAATCTCATCGGAGTATAAAACAAATTCCAACCACACAATAGAGCAAAAAACTAATGTCAAAGACCTGGGAGTGATCATGACAGAGGATCTCCCCTTCAAGGACCATAACACTGTAGCAATCGCATCTGCCAAAAAAATGAGAAGATGGATAATGAGAACCTTCAAAACCAGGGATGCCAAGCCCATGTTGACACTTTTCAGATCGCTTGTTCTATCTAGGCTGGAATATTGCTGCACACTAACTACACCTTTTAAGACAGGGGAAATTGCTGAACATTGAGAGACAACATAAATGGGCCGCAGGGGCGTTGACCCATGGAACTCTCTCCAGGTAAACTCCAGGTAACAGAAGGGGTGGCAGCAAGGAAGAAACCAGAAAATCAACATCTGGGATAGACAATGCCCGAGAGGGGGATAGATATAAAGAACAGAGTGTATATTACCTATTCAAGTAGATACGGGCTGCGGTGAAATGTAGAGAAGAATGAACATAGAGCTAATGGTATGGAATACCAGTGCGTATAAGAAGATCACTTTCGTTAAAGGTTCCATCAGAAAAAGGATCCGATGAATATAACAAATCATAGCCCAAAAAGGGACAGATAACAGTGGATTGTAATTTGGGTTCTTGCAAACAGACCCCAACAGGAAAAAACTGGGAGAGCAACACCTGAAGCTCACCCCGGTTACCCCTGAGGCCTCGGATATTCCACTGCAAATAAGCCATGATTTATGAAGAGAAAGATACAATTCGAAGTTAGAGGTATCTATGGACTAGGGTTAGAAAAGTCCATGTGTGGAGGCAGCGGAAGACCTGTAATCAAGGAAGGAGTGGGACCCTGTGAAGGAAGGAGGGTTGTAGATGGAGAAGAGAGAGGAAGATCAACCGGAGGTTGAGCGGTGTCCATCAACGGTTCAGTCTCTGCAATAGCTTCCAGCGTTTCGGAAGACAAAGATGCAGGTTGTGGGACCACATTAGAGATGAAAGGAGGAGGAGGGTGAGCAACAATCTAGGAGACTATAGACGGTACTAAAGTAGAGGGCGAGGAGATAGAATAGGAGTGGAATCGACCTGGGGGGAAAAAGTCAAGGAAGAAACTTGGGAGGGGACAGGGGATGAAGATATTGAACGAGGAGGAGGATGAACCTCCACACACATTACAGAACTAGTCGGAGGTGAAGAACCCGGCAATGGGGATTTTTTACCGGACTTATGAGAAGAAGAGGGGCGGTGAGTATTAGTTGTTGGACGAGGGCGTGAAGACACAGAACTGTGCGAGTGAGTAGAGGAAGGGGTGAGGACAGTATGGGATGGTGAGGTAGGGACCTCGGAGCCAAGAACAACAAAAGAATTTGAGACAGGGGTGACTGAGGATGGGGCGACCACAGACGAAGCCGCGGAAGTTGTGACCCCAGAAGTGGGGGGACGTTTAGCAATGCGAGAATAGGAAATATGGGGAAGTCTCCCTTGAAGGCGTAGATGAGAGATGGCCATAGCATATGAGAAGCCTTCCGCCTCTTTTATACAACGGATTTTCTGCTCATTTAGGTAAATCTGACAACGGTGAGAGTACGATGGATGCGCCTCATGAGAGTTAAGGCAAGAAGGAGGTAGATTACAAGAAGGACTGGCATGGTCGTCGGCACCACAGATTAGGCATTTGGCCATGGACCTGCAATATTTCGCTGGATGACCAAAACGCCAGCAGTTTCTACACTGTTGCAGTGTAGGGGTCAACTTTCGAACTTGTAAACGGTGACCTGCAATGTAGACCGAAGGTGGAAGTTCATGGCTGTCAAATGTTAAACGAGCTAAATTGCAAGGATAACGTCTTCTCTTACAGGCAGGGAGGACAAAAGTGTCAACTTTAAGGATAGGGAGGTCTTGGAGCTAAAGCTGCTCCAGAATGTCATCACTACATGTCTGGAAATTCCATTAGACAATGGTGTGGGGTAAAATGATAGTACCACTACAAGAATTGAGAGAATTATGTTTGTCAATAGTGATAGGAAGAGTATCGATGGTCATAAGGAGAGAGCTTGGCCAGCATTCTGGACTGTGATGATGCGAGTGCTGCTCTTGGGAGTGTGAAATGAGATATCTTTACCTACATGGCATAGGAGAGCTTTACCAATATTATGATTGGAAAGATAGGTAGTTGGAGAAGTCGGTCTTAGAGTAAAAAACTTTGTCCATTGAGTAGTGTTTAAGGGGAGTGTGTGACGAGCTGGTCATTTCTGAGATGAATGAGAAGGAAGTGTCGAATCGTCATGTAAGGGTCTTCGTCGTTTGGATGTGGGACCGGAGGTGGTCTGACGTGTGACGGGCTAGCAATCCGAAAATTGCCGCACCGTAGAGGGAGAAGCCGGAATCAAGGTCAGAGAAGAGCGAAGGTCAGATGTGTCAAAATGGCTGGAAGGAACCCCGGTACCTGAAGCAGGTGATGAACCGGCACCAGCAAGAGGTACGGGGTATTGGAGGTGTCTGAAGAGTTGTCCATTAACGAGGTAGGGTCAGAAGGGGGTAGGGTATCAGGAAGGGGCCTTGGGGTAGTAGGTTCACGTATTGGGACGTTCATGGTTAGGTTACTTCTTTCTTTTTGTTTTTAATAAAAAAAAAGAATGAAGAAAAGAAAAGAAAAAGAAAAAAAGAATAAAAAAAGGGGAACGTGGAGGAATAGCTCCTAGGAGGAATGAAATCCCCCTCAGCGCCCAAGAGGACCTCAACACCGCAAGTAGTGCAGATGCTGCATGGAACCTGTGCCATACCCTACCCTTCATGCTAGTAAACCAGCAATCCAGGATAGCAGCCTCACATCCACCGAGCCACCTCGGCGGACAAAAGAGAGGGCAGCCGGATACTCACAACAAAGCATACCTCCTTCGGCCACCACCCCCGGAATCCAAAAGGTGGCCTCCAGAGATACACCCGTTGCCTGAAAGATTCCCTGGGAGATCAGAGAGGGATCGGGAAATCCCCAGGCAATCCAGATTCCACTGCAAACTACACCACTGCCAAGAACCTCAATGGAATGAGATGGACCACATTACCCTTCCCCCTTCCTAAGAACCAGAATGCCTGTAGAGAGAAGCTCACAGGGTAAAAATGGGAAGGGAATAAGGGAGGGATGAGGAAGAGGAGGAGGAGGAAAGGGAGAAGGGAAGATGGGAAAGGGAGGGGATTTGGGGGTAATTAGGTTCAATCTGAGGATGAAGACCAAGAGGTTCAATTCCTCAGACCGATAGCGACAAGAAGCCCCGCTTAAAGAGGCCCACGCATTCATACCATACATTTTGTCATTATTCCATTGTTAATTAAGCCACCATGGGCCCAAAGAAATCTCCTAGTGCCAACCTTGTGGTATAGAGGCTCAGAAATATGGTAGAACTGAAAAAGGAGATCATTGCAAAATATGCCTCTTCAAGGGGGGCTCCTTGCTGTGGTGAAGAGGCTCTTGGTCTGAGGAATTGGACCTTTTGGTCTTCTTCCTCAGACCGAACCTAATTACCCTCCAATCCCACCTCCCTTTTCTCATTTTCCCCATCCTCCCTTTTTTCCCTTTCCTCCTCTTCCTCCTCATCCCTCCCTTATTTCCTTCCCATTTTTACCCTGGGAGCTTCCCTCCACAGGCATTCTAGTTCCTAGGTAGGGGGAAGGGTATCGTGGTCCATCCCATTCCATTGAGGTCCTTGGCAGTGGTGTAGTTTGCCGTGGAATCTGGATCGCCTGGGGATGTCCCAATCCCTCTCCAGTCTCCCGGGGGGTGGACTTGGGTATCTTTCGAGCGACGGGTGTATCTCTGAAGGCCACCTTTCAGATTCCAAGGTAGCCGAGGCGGTATGCTTTGTGGCGGATATCCGGCCACCCTCTATTTTGTCCGCCGAGGTGGCTCGGTGGATGTGAGGTTGCTATCCCGGATTGCTGGTTTACTGGCATTAAGGGTAGGGTATGGCACGGGTTCCATACAGCATCTGCACTACTTGTGGTGTTGAGGTCCTCTTGGGCGCGGAGGGGAATTTACGACCCTTTCATTCCTCCTAGGAGCTATTCCTCCACGTTCTCCCCATTTTTTATTCTTTTATTTTATTTTTATTTTCCTTTCTTCTTTCTTTTTTTTCTTAAAAATAAAAAGAAAGAAGTAACCTAACCATGACTGACCCAATCCATAAACCCAATACCCCCGGGCCCCATCCTGATACCGCACCTAGTTCTGACCCTACCTCGTTACCGGACAACTCTTCGGACAACTCTAATACCCCTGTACCTCTTGCTGGTGCCGGTTCATCACCTGCTTCAGGTACCGGGGTTCCGACCGGCCCTTTTGACATATCTGACCTTCGCTCTTCTCTGACCTTGATTCCGGCTTCTCCCTCGATGGTGCGGCAATTTTCGAATCGCTTGCCCGTCTCCCATCAGACCACCCCTGGTCCCACATCCAAACGACCAAGACCCTTACATGAAGATTCGACTCTTCCTTCTCGTTCATCTCAGAAATGACTAGCATGTCGTGCACTCCCCTTAGATACTTTGTTTCACACTACTCAATGGACAAAGTTTTTTACTCTCAGACCGACTACTCCAACTACCTATCTTTCCGATCATAGTATTGGTAAAGCTCTCCTACGCCATGTAGGCAAAGATATCTCTTTTCACACTCTCAAGAGCGGCACTTGCATCATCACGGTCCAGAATGCTGGCCAAGCTCACGATCTTTCCCTTCTTACGACCATAGATACTATTCCTATCACTATTGACAAGCATCATTCTCTTAATTCTTGTAGTGGTACTGTCATTTTTCCCCACACCATTGTCCAACGGAATTTCCAGACATGTGGGGAAGACATTTTGGAGCAACTTGAGCTTCAAGAACTCCCTATCCTTAAGGTTGACACTTTTACCCTCCCTGCCAATAAGCGAAGACGTTTTCCTTGCAATATAGCTCGTTTAACGTTTGACTGCCGTGAACTCCCACCTTCGGTCTACATTGCAGGCCAACGTTTACAAGTTCAAAAGGTGACCCCTACACCACAGCAGTGTAGAAACTGCTGGCGTTTTGGTCATCCAGCAAAATATTGCAGGTCCATGGCCGAATGCCCAGTCTGTGGTGCCGACGACCATGCCAGTCCTTCTTGTACTTTACCTCCCTCTTGCCTTAACTGTCATGAGGCACATCCATCGTACTCTCGCCGTTGTCAGGTTTACCTGAATAAGCGGGAAATCCATTGTCTCAAAGAGGAGGAAGGCTTCTCATATGCTATGGCCGTCTCTCATCTATGCCTTCAAGGGAGACTTCCCCGTATTTCCTATTCTCGCATTGCTAAACGTCACCCCACTTCTGGGGTCCCAACTTCCTCGACTTCCTCTGTGGTTCCAACATCCTCAGTTACCCCTGTCTCGAATCCTTTTGATGTTCTTGGCTCAGAGGTCCCTACCTCGGCATTCAATACTGTCCACACTCCTCCCTCTACTCACTCGCACAGTTCTGAGTCTACTCGTCCTCGTCCTTCGTTTAAACCTCAGTGCCTCCCTTCTTCTCATAAGTCTGGCAAACAATCCCTATTGCTGGGTTCTTCGCCTTTGACTAGTTCTGTAATGTGTGTGGAGGTTCATCCTCCTCCTCGTCTAATTTCTTCATCCCCTGTCCCCTCTCAAGTTCCTTCCCTGACTGACCCTTCCCAGGCCACTCCCACTTTTGTCCTTTCCCAAGCCCCTTAGACAGTTTCCTCTTCTATCTCCTCGCCCTCTACTTTAGTACAGTCTATAGACTCCCCGATAGTTGCTCACTCTCCTTCCATTTCTAATGTTCCGCATTCTGCATCTTTGTCTTCCGAAAATCTGGAAGCTATTGCAGAATATATTTCAGAGTCTGGAAGGATGATGGACGCCGCTCCATCTGAGGTTCCTCCTCCTCTCTCTTCTTCGTCTACACCCCTCCTTCCTTCACAACGCCCTCCTCCTTCTCTGATTACAGGTTTTCCGCTGCCTCCACACGTGGACTTTTCTAACCCAAGTCCATAGATACCTCTCACTTCGACTTATATCTTTCTCTCCATAAATCATGGCTTATTTGCAGTGGAATATCCGAGGCTTCAGGGGTAACCGGGGTGAACTTCAGGTGTTGCTCTCCCAGTTTTCCCCTGTTGGGGTCTGTTTGCAAGAACCCAAATTACAATCCACTGTTATCAGGCCCTTTTCAGGCTATGATTTGTTATATTCATCGGATCCTTTTTCCGATGGAACCTTTAACGAAAGTGCTCTTCTTATACGCACTGGTGTTCCATACCGTCAGCTCTATGTTCCTTCTTCCTTACATTACACCGCAGCTTGTATCCACTTGAATAAGTGGTATACACTCTGTTCTTTATATCTCTCCCTTCGCAGGCATTGTCTATCCCAGATGATGATTTTCTGGTTTCTTCCTTACCGCCACCTCTTCTGTTACTTGGCGATTTTAACGCATACCATTTTCTCTGGGGAGGGTCGCACTGTGACTCCCTTGGCGTTCAGTTACCTTTGACGAGTTTCGAGAGTATCTAATCTCTGAGCCCGGCCATGGGCCAGGCTCGTCTGGTGCTTGCCTGGTCAACCAGGCTGTTGCTGCTGGAGGCCCGCTGCCCCACATATCCATCACAGCCTGCTTGATCTGGCACCTGATGAAGATACTTGTCCAGTTTCCTCTTGAAGGCTTCTACACTGGTTCCAGCGATGTTTCGGATATCTTCTGGTAAGATGTTGAATAGTCTGGGACCCCGGATGTTAATACAGTGCTCCCGTATTGTCCCCACCGCACCCCTGCTCCTCACTGGGTTTATTTTACACTTTCTCCCATATCTCTCACTCCAGTATGCTGTTATGGCAGTGTGCAGATTTGGGACCAGGCCCTCAAGTACTTTCCAAGTATATATTATCATGTATCTCTCTCTCCTCCGCTCCAATGAGTACATGTTCAAGACTTGAAGGCGTTCCCAATAATTTATGTTTCAATGGCTCAATGTGAGCAGAAAACGATCTCTGAATTTGTTCCAGCTCTGATATTTCTCCTGCCCTGAACGGGGCCGTCAGCACAGAGCAGTATTCTAAGTGAGGGAGCACTAGCTATTTGAAGAGTGTCACCATCGGCATTATTTCCCTTGTTTTGAAAGTTCTCAATACCCACCCCGTCATCTTCCTGGTTGTTGTGATCTTTGTCTTGTTATGGTCTTTAAAAGACAGATCAGCAGACATAATTATTCCCAAGTCCTTAACGTGTTTCTTTCGTTCTATGTGGTGACCCTCTTGCGTTTTGTATATAGTGTTCCTTTTGAGTTCTTCATTTTTTCCATACCTAAGCAGCTGAAACTTATCACCATTGAACGTCATGTTGTTCTCCACTGCCCACTGGAAGACCCTGCTTATGTCCTCCTGTAATTTTTCAGTGTCTTCTACTGTAGTGACTTTCATGCTTATTTTAGTGTCATCTGCAAATGATGATACAAAAGTGTGCTGGGTGTTTTTATCTATGTCTGCTATGAGGATGAGAAACAGCAGAGGTGCCAGGACAGTGCATTTCTTGCTTCTCTCCCCCTCCATGTTTTAAATACGGGTACTCCTACCCATTTTGATCCTCGAACTAATTCTTTTTCCTGTATCGATCTCTCCATCTGCTCTTCCTCAACAGTCCTTGACTTCACCTGGTTTGTCCTCCCGGACTTACATGACAGCGATCATTTCCCAATCATCCTTAAGTCCCCTTCGTATTTTCCACCTCCTCGTTGCCCACGCTGGCAATTTGACCGGGCGAAATGGGAAAATTACACACATCTTACTGTTTTTCATGAGGTTCCTTCCTCGTCCTCCATTGATGAGGTTTTATATCTCTTTTCATCCTCTGTCTTCACAGCGGCTTCATATTCTATTCCCCAAACCTCGGGCAAGCTTTCTCAGAAGTGCGTGCCTTGGTGGTCTTCTGCTTGTGCTCGGGCAGTACGTTTGAAACGCGCTGCATGGGGCAGGTATCGATATAACAGAACCACAGAGAGACTCCTTGATTTTAAGCAGAAGAGAGCACTTGCTCGCCGTGTCATACGTCATACTAAACGCACTTGCTGGCGAGATTACGTTTCTACTGTCACTTCGGCTTCCTCGATGAGTGCAGTCTGGAAGAAAGTGCGGAAATTGAGTAGTAAATTCTCCCCTGACCCGGCTCCTGTCCTTCAGGTTGCCGGTATCGATATAGCACACCCTCTTGCCGTTGCCACTGAAATTGGTAATCATCTTGTCCGCATTTCTCAGGGTTAGTTTTAGTTAGTTTGATATCTTTATTATGCACCCAATACCCATCCTGTGGGCGGTAGTCAAAAGATTACAGAGGTACATAATGGGTCCAGGGACTGAACCTCAAAGTTTGATAGCTGAGCAAGTTACAAAGGTAATGAACTCAGATGGTCACAATCATGACAAGTTACAAAGGTATTTGCAGATTACAGAGATATATATAGGGTCCAGAGACTGGGCCTCAAAGTTTTGATAGCTGAACAAGGTACAATGGTAATGAATTCACTAGTTACAAGGTAATGAATCATGTAAGTAAATTTACTTACGTCTGTACATGGTTGTACTCATGAACAAATTATAAAGCATTGAGCAATCTATTAGTCTACACCCAGCCACAACTGTAATGAGTTATTGGTGCAAATTTTAATTGTTGGGTCACACACACACACATATACATATACACATACATATATACACACACAAATACATGTATATACATACACACATACACATACACACATATATACATACACACACACACACACACACACGTGTCAATGCTTTATTTACAGGGAGCAAAGTATGGGTATTTTTCCAGAATGGTCTGTAATATACCACTGTGGATAAAATACTTTGACATATCTTGAACATTTCTGAGTGAGTAGTCTCTGAATTCATTAATTTTATCGCACTCCAGTACATAATGACGCAGGGTGTGACAATAATCCAACTGGCAAAGTTTACATCTTGTTTGGTCTACATCTGGTGGTGGTGATTTAACCTGCCAAAGATACTTGTAACCCAGCCGGAGGCGGGCGGTAGTGACATCCAAGAGTCTGCTTATTTTGTTGGATGCACCATAGACATGTGGCTCCTCCTGCATGATAGAGTGATGATAGATGGACTGACTGGTGTCAATCTCCCTGAGTCTTATGTCAATAAAATTCAGTTGAAGTTCTTTTCGTATTATTGTTCTCAAACTGCTAACTGACAAGCCAAGATTGTAATCTATCCCCTCTTTGAAAGCATAAAACTTAGCCAATTTATCAGTTCTATCATGCATCTGAAGACCAATGTGAGATGGAATCCACAGCATGTGCACTCTGACTCTACTATCCAGAATCCTACCATACCTGTGCCTGGCTTCTGACACGAGCATGCTACAAGTTATACTTGATGAGTTGAGAGCATTTATGGATGACAGAGAATCAGTTACAATTAGAGAGTTAACCTTAGATACATGGACGAATTTGAGTGCAAGGAGTATGGCAAACAGTTCTGTCTGAAGGGTAGAGGCCCAGTTATTGATGCGTGCTCAGGGGCTCCATCTATCCCCCTCGTTCTTTTCTTTTAAGTCTGCCAGCGAGTTAAAGCCCTTAGATATTTCTTCTCTTAGAGAAGAATCTTATAATGTGCCTTTTACCCTTCAAGAACTGGAGGCAACACTCTCTGCTTGAAGATCATCGGCAGCTGGGCCAGACGGCATACATATTCGTATGCTACAGCATTTACATCAGTCTGCTCTTACTGTCCTCTTACGACTCTTTAATCTTATATGGTCGCAAGGAGTTCTTCCCCAGCTTTTGAAGTCTGCTATTGTTCTCCCTTTTCGCAAACCTGGTACTACGGGACGTGATCCCTCTCACTACCGTCCCATCGCTCTTACCAGTGCAGTTTGCAAGGTGATGGAACGTCTAGTTAATAGACGATTGATGTGGTATTTAGAGTCGCACAATAGTCTCTCCCCTAGTCAATATGGCTTCCGTAAGGGCCATTTTGCCATTGACCCCTTGCTGCGCTTGGATACGTATATTCTTAATGCCTTTGCTGATAACCACTCGGTTATTGCTATCTTTTTCGACCTTGAGAAGGCTTATGATACAACTTGGAGATATAATATCTTGGCCAAGGCCCACTCTTTAGGCCTCCGAGGCAACCTACCATTCTTCCTTAAGGCCTTTTTAACAGACAGACATTTCCGGGTCCGGGTTAGTAATGAACTTTCCCCGGAATTTGTCCAAGCTGAAGGTGTCCCCCAGGGATGTGTTCTGAGCACAACACTCTTTCTGCTTCCTATAAATAATCTGGCATCTGTTCTCCCATCCAATATTTGGTCATCGCTCTATGTGGATGACTTTGCTATAGCTTGTGCAGGTGCTGACTGTCACCTCATTGCAGTTTTCCTCAAGCATGCCATCAACCGAGTTTCTGATTGGGCCACCACTCACGGGTTTAAATTTTCCAGTGACAAAACTCATCAAATTACGTTTACTAGACGTTCAGTGGTCTCTGATCATCCATTGTACCTATACGGCTCACGTATCCCAGAACGTGATACAGTCAGGTTTCTCGGCCTCCTGTTCGACCGTCGATTGTCCTAGAAACCTCACATTACCTCTCTGAAGGCAACTTGTCACAGCCGGCTGAACCTTCTTAAAACCCTCACACATCTTTCATGGGGGGCTGATCGTAGAACTCTCCTTCGTCTACAATCAGCCCTAATATTATCAAAACTCGATTATGGTGACGAGATATATTCGGCGGCCTCCCCTGCTACTCTTTCCATCCTTAATCCCATCCATCACCAGGGATTACGCTTATGCCTTGGTGCATTTCGTTCTTCCCCGGTTGAGAGCCTCTATGTAGAAGCGAACATTCCATCCTTGTCCGATCGTCGTGATGCACATTGCATTCGCTATTATGTTCGCTCTCATGACCTGCGCAATCCTTCCATGTATACTATTGTTACAGATGTTAGTAGACGCTCTTTATTTGTTCGTTATCCCTGCTTACTTCGTCCCTTTTTTCTTCGTCTACATACACTCTTGTCTTCCCTTCAGCTACCACCTCTATATGTTCATGTGACATCTCCCTTTTCCCTGCCCCCTTGGGAAGTTCCTGCTGTCCGTGTCTGTTCTATAACTCTACCTTTCGCGAAAGCCCAACTACCTAAGGCAGCTTCTCGCTCTTTTTTTCTAGACCACTTCCGTTCTCATTCCCATGCCAAGTCGCCTTCAGAGAGGTAATGTTAGGTTTCCAGGACAATCTGCGGTCAAACAGGAGGCCGAGAAACCTGACTGTATCACGTTCTGGGATACGTGAGCCGTATAGGTACAATGGATGATCAGAGACAATTGAACGTCTAGTGAACATAATTTGATGAGTTTTGCCACTAGAAAAATTAAACCTGTGAGTATTAGCCCAATCAGAAACCCGGTTGATGGCATGCTGGAGGGAAACTGCAATGAGGTGACAGTCAGCACCTGCAAAGTATAGCAAAGTCATCCACATAGAGCGATGACCAAATATTGGATGGAGAACAGATGCCAGATTATTTATAGGAAGCAGAAAGTGTAGTGCTCAGAACACATCCCTGGGGGACACCTTCAGCTTGACAAATTCCGGGAGAGTTCATTACTAACCTGTACCCGGAAATGTCTGTCAGTTAAGAAAGGCCTAAGAAAGAATGGTAGGAGTTCCTTTTCTAGAGGCCTAAAAGGGGAGGGCCTGGGCCAAGATATTATATCTCCAAGTTGTATCATAAGCTTTCTCAAGGTCGAAAAAGATAGCGATAACCGAATGGTTATTCGCAAAGGCATTACGAATATACGTATCCAAGCCAGCAAGGGTCAATGGCAGAACGGCCCTTACGGAAGCCATACTGACTAGGGAGAGACTATTGCAGTCTCTAAATACCACACCAAACGTCTATTAACTAGACGTTCCATCACCTTGCAAACTGCACTGGTAGAGCGATGGGACGGTAGTGAGAGGATCAGTAACGTAGCACCTGGTTTTCGAAAAGGGAGAACAATAGCAGACTTCCACAGCTGGGGAAGAACTCCTTGCGACCATATGAGATTAAAGAGTCGTAAGAGGACAGTAGGAGCAGACTGATGTAAATGCTATAGCATACGAATATGAATGCCGGCTGGCCCAGCTGCCGATGATCGGCAAGCAGAGAGTGTTGCCTCCAGTTCTTGAAGGGTAAAAGGCACATTATAGGATTCTTCTCTAAGAGAAGAAAAATCTAAGGGCTTTAACTCGCTGGCAGACTTAGAAGAAAGGAACGAGGGGCATAGATGGAGCCCCTGAGAAATGCGGACGAGATTATTACCAATTTCAGTGGCAACGGCAAGAGGGTGTGCTATATCGACACCAGCAACCTGAAGAACAGGAGCCGGGTCGGGGGATAATTTACCACTTAATTTCCGCACTTTCTTCCAGACTGCACTCATCGTGGAAGCCGAAGTGACAGTAGAAACGTAATCTCGCCAGCATGTGCGTTTAGCATCACGTATGACACGGCGAGCAATAGCTCTCTTCTGCTTGAAATCAAGGAGTCTCTCTGTGGTTCTGTTATACCGATACCTGCCCCATGCAGCGCGTTTCAAACGCACTGCCCGAGGACAAGCAGGAGACCACCAAGGCACGCACTTCTGAGGATGCTTGCCCGATGTTTGGGGAATAGAATGTGAAGCCGCTGTGAAGATGGAGGACGAAAAGACATGTAAAACCTCATCAATGGAGGACGAGGTAGGAACCTCATGAAAGGCAGTAAGATGTGCGTAAAGGTCCCATTTCGCCCGTCAAATTGCCAGCGTGGGCAATGAGGAGGTGGAGAAAACAGAGGGGACTTAAGGATGATTGGGAAATGATCGCTGTCATGCAAGTCCGGGAGGACAGACCAGGTGTAGTCAAGGACAGTAGATGAAGAGCAGATGGAAAGATCGATGCATGAGAAAGAATGAGTTCGGGGATCAAAATGGGTAGGAGTACCTGTATTTAAAACATGGAGGGGAAGAGAAGCAAGAAATGCCTCCAACTGAATGCCACGGGAGTCACAGTACGACCCTCCCCAGAGAAAATGGTGTGCGTTAAAATCGCCAAGTAATAGAAGGGGTGGCGGTAAGGAAGAAACCAGAAAATCAACATCTGGGATAGACATTGCCCGCGAAGGGGAGAGAGATAAAGAACAGAGTGTATACCACTTATTCAAGTGGATACGGGCTGAGGTGTAATGTAAGGAAGAAGGAACATAGAGCTGATGGTATGGAACACCAGTGCGTATAAGAAGAGCACTTTCGTTAAAGGTTCCATCGGAAAAAGGATCTGATGAATATAACAAATCATAGCCTGAAAAGGGCCTGATAACAGTGGATTGTAATTTAGGTTCTTGCAAACAGACCCCAAAAGGGGAAAACTGAGAGAGCAACACCTGAAGCTCACCCTGGTTACCCCTGAGGCCTCGGATATTCCACTGCAAATAAGCCATGATTTATGGAGAGAAAGATAAAAGTGGAAGTGAGAGGAATCTATGGACTATAGTTAGAAAAGTCTACATGTGGAGGTAGCGGAAGACCTGTAATCAGAGAAGGAGGAGGACGTTGTGAAGGAAGGGGGGGGTTGAGACGAAGAAGAGAGATGAGGAACCTCAGGTGGAGTAGTGTCCATCATCGGTCCAGAAATATATTCTGCAATAGCTTCCAGTGTTTCGGAAGTCAAAGATGCAGAATGTGGGACTACATTAGAAATTGAAGAAGAGTGAGCAACGATCGGGGAGTCTACAGACTGTACTAAAGTAGAGGCGAGGGATAGAGAGGAAACTGTCAGAAGGGGCTTGGGAGGGACAGGGGATGAAGGTAGTGTATGAGGAGGAGGATGAACCTCCACACACGTTATAGAACTAGTCAGAGGCGAAGAACCTGGCAGTAAGGATTTTTGCCGTGCTTATGAGAAGGGGGGGGCTGAGGTTTAGGTGAAGGACGAGGACGTGTAGACTCAGAATTGTGCGAGTGAGTAGAGGAAGGAGTGTGGACAGTATGGGAAGCTGAGGTAGGGACCTCGGAGCCAAGAATATCAAAAGGATTCGAGACAGGGGTGATTGAGGATGAGGCGACCACAGACGAAGCCGTGGAAGTTGGGACCAAAGAAGCGGGGCGACGTTTAGCAATTCGAGAATAGGAAATGCGGGGAAGTCTCCCTTGAAGGCGTAGATGAGAGACGGCTATAGCATATGAGAAGCCTTCCGCCTCTTTGAGACAACAGATTTCCCGCTCATTCAGGTAAACCTGATAACGGCGAGAATACAACGGATGTGCCTCATGACAGTTATTGCAAGAGGGAGGTAGAGTACAAGAAGAACTGGCATGGTCGTCAGCACCACAGACTGGGCATTCGGCAATGGACCTGCAATATTTCGCTGGATGACCAAAACGCCAGCAGTTTCTACACTGTTGCTGTGTAGGGGTCACCTTTCGAACTTGTAAACGTTGACCTGCAATGTAAACCGAAGGTGGTAGTTCACGGCAGTCAAATGTTAAATGAGCTATATTGCAAGGATAACGTCTTCGCTTGTTGGCAGGGAGGACAAAAGTGTCAACTTTAAGGATACAGAGTTCTTGGAGCTCAAGCTGCTCTAAAATGTCATCACCACATGTCTGGAAATTCCGTTGGACAATGGTGTGGGGCAAAATGACAGAACCACAACAGGAATTGAGGGAATGGTGCTTGTCAATAGTAACAGGAGCAGTATCTATGGTTGTAAGAAGAGAAAGATCACGAGCTTGGCCAGCATTCTGGACCGTGATGATGCGAGTGCCGCTCTTGAGAGCGTGAAATGAGATGTCTTTACCAACATGGCGTAGCAGAGCCTTACCAATACTATGGTCTGAAAGATAGGTATTAGGAGAAGTCGGTCGCAGAGTAAAAAACTTTGTCCATTGAGTAGTTTGAAACAGAGAGTTTAAGGGGAGTGCGTGACGAGCTGGTAGTTTCTGAGATGAACGAGATGGAAGTGTCGAATCATCATGTGTGGGTCTTGGTCATTTGGGTGTGGGACCGGGGGTGGTCCGATGGGAGACGGGCGAGCGATTCGAAAATTGCCGCACCGTCGAGGGAGAAGCTGGAATCAAGGTCAGAGGAGAGCGAAGGTCAGATACGTCAAAAGGGGTCAGAACCTCGGTACCTGAAGCAGGTGAAGAACCGGCACCAGCAAGATGTACAGGGGCATGAGAGGTGTCCAAAGAGTTGTCCGTTAACGAGGCAGGGTCAGTACTGGGTGCGGTATCAGGAAGGGGCCCGGGGTAGTGGGTTCATGGATTGGGTCAGCCATGGTTAGGTTACCTTTCATTTTATTTTTATGAAAAAAAAAGAAAGAAAAGAAAATGAAAATAAAAAAAAAAATAAAAAAAGGGGGGAACGTGGAGGAATAGCTCCTAGGAGGAATGAAAGGGAGCATAAATCCCCCGCCATGCCCAAGAGGACCTCAACACCGCAAGTAGTGCAGATGCTGCATGGAACCCGTGCCATACCCTACCCTTCATGCCAGTAAACCAGCAATCCGGGATAGCAACCTCACATCCACCGAGCCATCTCAGCGGACAAAAGAGAGGGCGGCCGGATATCTGCCACAAAGCATACTGCCTTCGGTCACCACCCCCGGAATCCGAAAGGTGGCCTCCAGAAATACACCCGTCGCCCGAAAGATACCCAAGGCCACCCCCCGGGAGACCAGGTTCAGATTCCACGGCAAACTACACCACCGCCAAGGACCTCAACGGAATGGGATGGACCACGATACCCTTCCCCCTACCTAGGAACTAGAATGCCTGAGGAGAGAAGCTCCCAGGGTAAAACTGGGAAGGAACTAAGGAAGGGATGAGGAGGAAGAGGAGGAAAGGGAAAAAGGGAGGATGGAGATGGGATAGGGAAGAAGGGGATTGGGGGGGTAATTAGGTTCGGTCTGAGGAAGAAGACCAAAAGGTCCAATTCCTCAGACCGATAGCCTCTTTACCTCGTCAAGGAGCCCCCCTTAAAGAGGTCCATGGAGCGGAGAAGTGCCGCTGTTGCCATACTTGCCACAGTTCATGTATCTGATTCATGCGGAGGTCGGTTCCAGTTTTTTCGATCCATCTGGAGGGATGTTCACCAGTGCTGTTCTTGTGGCACTTATCCGTATTGCATCTATGACTGTGTCACCATTTGTGGTCGTTTCAGACTCCCTTAGTGCTTTACAGGCTATCCAAAAATTTGATACACCTCACCTCTTAGTTCTTCGTATCCAATTTTGGCTACGCCGTATCTCTAGCAAACACAAAGATATTGTTTTTTGCTGGGTCCCTGGTCATGTTGACTTACAGGGAATGAACAGGCAGACACTGCTGCGTGGTTGGCAGTACATGACCTTCCAGTTTCATATGGAGGTGTTCCATTCACGGACTATTTTTCAGTCATTGCTACTCACCTTTTGGCAACAACGTTGGTCTGACCTGCTAAATAACAAATTTCATTCTATTAAACCGAGTATAGGTTTTTGGCCGCCTTCTTGTCACCACTGTCGAGGTTGGGAGACTACACTCTCCCGTCTTCACATCGGCCACATTCGTCTTACTCATGGTATCTCATGGAGAGGCTCCCTGTCCCTCTCTGATCATTGTCAGGTTCCAGTATCTGTTTGCCATATTCTGTTGGACTGTCCACTATCAATGAGCACGTAGAATTTACCTCCGTCGTCTTTGCTCTGCTTCCCTTTCTTTACCTTCCCTTCTTGCTGATGGGCCCTCCTTTAATCCTGACTCTCATTGACAGCAACTGACTTGCTGCACAAACTCTGAAAGTTATACCTCTAGCACTCCCCTCAGTCCCTTCTACCTCAATCTCTTGCTACCCTCTCTCCCTGCACTATCCACTGTCCTGCTGCACTCCATACCCTACTAATCATCCCTCTCCCTCTTACAACCCATTCTCCCTGCATCCTGCCCTAACCTGCTGTGCTGTATGACCCCTGTGGTTTAGCGCTTCTTTTGGATTATAATAATAATAATGCAAACGTAGACTTTTCTAACCCTATTAGTCCATAGATACCGCTACCTTCAACTTGTATCTTTCTCTTCATAAATCATGGCTTATTTGCAGTGGAATATCCGAGGCCTCAAGCGTAACCGGGGTGAGCTTCAGGTGTTGCTCTCCCAGTTTTTCCCTGTTGGAGTCTCTTTACAAGAACCCAAATTACACTCCACTGTTATCCGTCCCTTTACGGGCTATGATTTATTATATTAATCGGATCCTTTTTCCGATGGCACCTTTAACGAAAGTACTCTTCTTATACACACTGATATTCCATACCGTATCCACTTGAATAAGTGGTATACACTCTGTTCTTTGTATCTCTCCCCTTCTCGGGCATTGTCTATCCCAGATGTTGCTTTTCTGGTTTCTTCCTTGCTGCCACCCCTTCTGTTTTTTGGCGATTTTAATGCACACCATTTTCTCTGGGGAGGGTCGCACTGTGATTCCCGCGGCATTTAGTTGGAGGCATTTCTTGCTTCTCTCCCCCTCCATGTTTTAAATATGGGTATTCCCACTCATTTTGATCCTCGAACTCATTCTTTCTCTTGCATCGATCTCTCCATTTGCTCCTCCTCGAGGATATCCAGTGAACACCCTAGACGAAGATAAAGGGTGAGTGAATATTAATTACTTGTGCTCTCTCCTCCTTCTCAATCAGTCTTATATCCTATATCTAAACCCATACAGTCCACTTAAAATTAATCATACTTTAATTATTATTATCTATTCAGATTTATTTACACTGGTCTATAGCGTCAGTGGGTTCAGAGGATGTGAAATTATCGAAGGGAGTCATTTCAGTGACCAGGGTGACTCAAGTTCTCACATACCTCAAGGGAGTGACTGCGGTAAAATTATACTAGTCGGTCATCTCCCCGGGAGATTGTTTATTGCAAGTGGCGGTGGCCCAGATAGACAATCTCTTAATTCCCCACAATTGTTGTTGATCGAAGTGGTCTTGGAAATTGTTCATAACATCTGTAAGTCCACTCTTTCTCTTTCATTCTTGATGGTGGTCAGATGGGTAACTTGTTCCTTTAATTGGTTGATGGAGGCCTCTGGGTGTGGGTGTTGGTTAGTTGGTCCAGTGCGGTTTGATTATTTTCTAAAGCTGTAATCCTGTCCATGCACTGTGTGTTGGTGGCTCGCAAGTCCTTAATTTCCCGGGTTAACATATCATTGGACTTTTTAAGTTCATTTCCTGAGTTAACATGCTGATTTTTTTACTTTGCTTCCTGGTGAGTTCGGCTATTTCTGGGTATTTAATGTTCAAATCCTCAAATTCATATGGTCATTAGATAAGTTAGTGAGTACAAGAGAATTAAATATTCTATTAGGTAATGCTACATGGCTTTGATAAGTCTAGTAGAGAATAATTACACTATTGAATTAGTTTATAAAGATTACAGTATTACAATAGAACAATTTAAAACAATTTACAATATGATGTATTGTTCAAGAGAGAGACCACACGCCATACTCGCTCCAGCGTCACCCACACCGATCAACAACGCCTGCAGTTCCTCTGCACACGTCGCCCAGAGTGGACGTGCCACTCACCTGTATATTCCCTCCTCCTACCCTTACCCAACCTTTTCCCATATTTCTATCCTTACCCACCCTTCTTCCATCCCAGCTTACCGACGCTCAGGTCATCAGTACCAGTACACGCCATGCTGGGCCATCGCCGTACTGTTTGTTGTTATTGTAAGGGGCCCCTGAGGTGGTGCAGTATTGTGTCCTGCTGCGGCTCTCCACAAGAGCGGTATCACTACAATCTCCCCCTTCTAAAATATCAGATACAGTAATCCTCCAAACGGTTAGGTGGGTGACGTGTACGTCCAGACCTTCGTAGCCCTTGAGCCTCTTCACCGGGTTCGGTATTTTCTAGCGGGGTTTGACTATCTGCTGGAGCGGCGTCCTCTATTTCAATAGGGGTAGCCTGAAAAGGCTTCCCTGGAGAAACCGAAGCATCTTTCGCTCCAATTTCTTTAAGAGAGTCATACAGAAATTGGAGCACGCATCAATAACTGGGCCTCTACCCTTCAGACAGAACTGTTTGCCATACTCCTTGCACTCAAATGCGTCCATGTATCTAAGGTTGACTCTCTAATTGTAACTGATTCTCTGTCATCCATAAATGCTCTCAACTCATCAAGTATAACTTGTAGCATGCTTGTGTCAGAAGCCAGACACAGGTATGGTAGGATTGTGGATAGTAGAGTCAGAGTGCACATGCTGTGGATTCCATCTCACATTGGTCTTCAGATGCATGATAAAACTGATAAATTGGCTAAGTTTTATGCTTTCAAAGAGGGGGTAGATTACAATCTTGGCTTGTCAGTTAGCAGTTTGAGACCAATAATACGAAAAGAACTTCAACTGAATTTTATTGACTTAAGACTCAGGGAGATTGACACCAGTCAGTCCATCTATCATCATTCTATCATGCAGGAGGAGCCACATGTCTATGGTGCATCCAACAAAATAAGCAGACTCTTGGATGTCACCACCGCCCGCCTCCGGCTGGGTTACAAGTATCTTTGGCAGGTTAAATCACCACCACCTGATGTAGACCAAACAAAATGTAAACTTTGTCAGTTGGATTATTGTCACACCCTGCGTCATTATGTACTGGAGTGCGACAAAATTAATGAATTCAGAGACAACTCACTCAGAAATGTTTAAGATATGTCAAAGTATTTTATCCACAGTGGTATATTACAGACCATTCTGGAAAAATACCCTGACTTTGCTCCCTGTAAATAAAGCATTGCCACGTGTGTGTGTGTGTGTGTGTGTGTGTGTGTGCGTGTTGATTGCCTTTTTGTCCTGTGCACATGTCGATTGAAGGCTGGGCCTGTTGTGTGTGCGTGTGTGTGTATGTATATATGTGTGTGTATGTGTGTGTGTATGTGTGTATGTGTATATGTAAGTGTGTATGTGTGACCCAACAATAAAATTTGCACCAAGAACTCATTACAGTTGTGACTGGGTGTAGACTAGTGAAGTGTTCATTGCGTTATAATTTGTTCATGATTGTAACCATGTATAAACGTAAGTAAGTAAATTTACTTACATGTTTCATTACCTTTGTAACTTGTGAGTTCATTACCTTTGTAGCTTGTTAGTTCATTACCTTTGTAACTTGCTCAGCTATCATAACTTTGGGGTCTAGTCCCTGGACCCATTATGTACCTCTGTAATCTTTTGACTACCGCCCACAGGATGGGTATGGGGTGCATAATAAAGATATCAAACTAACTATTGGTGTATCTTGAGATTCCGCACTAACATTGGTTTCAACTGGGGCTAAGTGTCTTGTAGATACAGTAGTCTCTTCACCATTTTGGTAGCAATGTGGGCATAATGCGGATTAGCTTGTAGGAGCTCTACCTCTTCCACTAAAGGATCCGTCTTGTTCATCCTACGGTGACTCTTCAGGAGAATGGGTCCAGGGTGACATAACCAGGTGGGCATGGAGGCTCCCGTAGAGGAACGACGTGAATAGTTGAAGAGTCTCTCATGAGGGGTAGCATTAGTAGCTGTGCACAGCAATGATCTAATAGAGTGAAGGGCATCAGGTAAGACAGTCTGCCAGTGTTGAACCGGTAGATTGCGAGATTTCAGTGTCATTGTAACTGACTTCCATATAGTACCATTGAACCACTCCACTTGACCATTGCCTTGAGGGTTGTAGCTTGTTGTTCTGCTACAAGCAATCCCTTTGTTAGCCAAAAACTCCTGAAGTTCATTACTCATGAACGAGGATCCCCTGTCTGAATGGATATAGGCCGGCATACCAAAAATAGCGAATAACTGGGAAAGACAACTGATGACAGTTGAAGCAGTCATATTTGCACAGGGGAACACAAAAGGAAACCTAGAATATTCATCTACTATGTTAAGGAAATACCTATTCTGGTTTATGCTTGGTAGAGGTCCTTTGAAATCTATATTCAGTCTCTCGAAAGGCTGGGTGGCTTTTATGAGATGAGTTTTCTCTGGCTGGTGAAAGTTTGGCTTGCACTCTGCACATACTCTGCATGATCTGATCACTTGTCGCACCTCTTCCACTGAGTAGGGCATATTCTTAGATTTAACAAAATGATACAGGCGTGTGGAGCTCTGAGAGTGATTGCAAATCATGACATGCTGCTCCACAGTGGGACCTAGAGAATGCATCAGGTGAAATGTTTTCTTCACCCGGTCGATACAGAATATCAAAGTTATAACACGATAGTTCCATCCTCCAGCGTAATATCTTGTCATTCTTGATCTTACTTTTGATAGATGAATTTGTGCCACGATGCTGGAGATAGGTTTACTAGAATCTACCCTAACATTATCTAACATTTCTTCAGCACTGTCTAGTTTGTTAATTTTGGTAGATTCATCCAATCCAGCAAGGTAAATCCCTACCTTTTTCATGAGGTCTTTCCTACACAAGTTACTATTATTGGATTTCACTACATAAAACACTTGTGACACCTCTAATTTATTATATCTTACCGGCAAAACCACCTGTCCCAGAAGGTTTATTTTCCAATTATCATATACAGTTACCCTCCTAGAACATGGTTCAATGTGCCCCTTTACTGCCTCTACCCAGTCTTTGGATAAAGTCGAGATGGACGCCCCACTGTCAATCTCAAAAGGTATTGTGTGATTGTTAATGATAAACCCATATTTCTCTGCCTTCATGGAAAACACTCTATCCTCTAAGGCATATAAGCTCATCACTTCCTCATATGCTGAACTATCACCGCCATCCAGCACCTTAATTGACTTTGTTCTAGGATATCTCGGTGACTGCTGTGTCCTTGCTGTCCTGTTTTTCAATACTCGATTTTGGTACAGCCTTAGGAGACACTTTTGAAGATTTCTCACTACACACTCTTCTCAAGTGGCCTTTCTTATGACACTTATTACAGAAAAAGTCTTTAAACCTACAAGTACTACTACTGTGCTGGAACCCACAATGTTTACATTTCACAGCATTAATCACTTGTACCGCAGGAGCAGAGTTCTGATCTGTAACAAATGCCTGTTCCAAGTTCAAAAGTTTGTCAAATAGTTTTGCAGACTGCACACTTTGCAAATCCAAATTTTCTGCAACTAGGTGAGGAAAATATACTTCATCCACCACCGCCATAAACAACTGGTCCCTCACTCTGGGGTCAAATTGTCCCCCAAAGGTACAGTTCACAGCCAACGCTTTTAAATCTGTATATAATTCATGCAAGGACTCACCCTGTCGTTTCTTCCTCTGCTGAAAAGCCAACAAACTGCGGTGGTAGGCTGGTTTCACTGTAAAATAACTTTTCAGTGCCACGACTAAGTCGTCGTAACTCTTCGTGTGTGGTAATTCTGGAGCACACACATTACCTAAAACACTAAGTTTCTGATCCCAGGGACACTAGCAAGAAATTCCTCTTGTTATCTTGCTCTTTAATTCCTAAGTGAGCGAAATTGGCTTCCAACAAGCTTAGCCAGAGCTCCAAAGAAATCTTACGTGGGTCAAAAGGTTCCAACCTTCCTTGTGATGCTGCCATGCTGCCACTTGTTGCTGCTGTATCACCGTTCTGCTGCAATGTCCTCGGCTGGCAATATCCCTACTACTTCAGGCCACATTGGCCCACTATCCTTGGCTCTGATGATCCCATCGTTGTCGCCACTGTAGTGGTTGTAGGTTATAGAAAGACGGAGTAACAATAACAATGTACTCTCCAAGGCCGCTCCATAACAACAACAACAATAACAAAACAATTATAAATGACTGAACCAAACAAACATAGTATTCAATCCTCCTACTGCTCCCAACCCCTTACAACAGGGTTGTGTCCTTAGCACTACCCTTTTTCTCTTGGCTATAAATGACCTCCCTTCTGTTCTTCCATCGCTTGGTAGCGGCCTTCCTTCAGGATGCGATTGACCGAGTTTCCCATTGGGCCACTTCTCATGGGTTTAAATTTTCTAGTATGAAAACCTATTTCATTACCTTCACTAGACGTCCTCTTGTCCCAGATATTCCATTGTATTTACACGGCTCATGTATTCCAGAATGTGATACAATCAAGTTTCTTGGCCTTCAATTCGACTGCCGGTTGACATGGAAACCCCACATCTCTTCGAAGGTAGCTTGCCATGGTCGGCTGAATCTCCTTAAAATTTTTGCGCATTATTCATGGGGAGCAGATCACCGGACTCTCCTCCGTTTGCATTCCACCCTAGTGTTCTCCAAGCTGGATTATGGTGACCAAGTCTATTCTGCGGCTTCTACAACTCTAAGTTAGATCCCCTTCATCATCAGGGTCTATGTTTATACCTTGGTGCCTTTTGTTCATCCTCTGTTGAAAGCCTTTATGTTGAGGCGAATGTCCCTTCCTAAGCCGATCATCGTGATGTTCATTGCCTTCATTATTTTGTTCCCTCTCATGACCTTCGTGTTCCTTCTATGTATAGGTTGATCTCAGATGTTAATAAAAGTCTGTTATTTGTTCAGCACCCCTGCCTACTCTGATCATTTTCTCTTCGTCTTCACTCACTCCAGTCTTCTCTCCATTTGCCTCCCTTGTATGTTCATTTAGCGTCTGCCTTTTCCCTTCCTCCTTGGGAGGTTCTGACCATTGTGTCTGTTCTCCCCTACTACTGTGTGCCAAAGCTTTCCTACCTATGGCTGCTTCTCACTCTCTTTTTCTTGATCACTTTCGGTCGCATGCTCATGCCATCGCTGTTTAGACAGATAGTTCTAAATCTTCTGACGGTGTTGGGTTCGCGGCAGTGTTCCCTGACGATGTTGTCCGAGGTCATTTGTCAGACTCGGCTAGTATTTTTACCGCCGAGTTGTATGCCATCCTCATAGCACTTCTCTGTATTACATATATGTCTCCTTCGATGTTTGTGATCATTTCAGATTCCCTCAGCACTTTACAAGCCATCAAACAATTTGATTTCCCTCATCCATTAGTTCTTCATATACAACTATGGTTGAGGCGTGTGGCTAGCAAAAACAAAGATGTCGTTTTCTGTTGGGTCTCTGGACATGTTGATATGCAGGGCAATGAACAGGCAGATGCTGCTGCGCGGTACATGATCCTCTGGTTTCCTAAAGAGGTATTCCATTCAGGGATTATTTTACAGTCATCTAAAATAGCAGGATAGCAGATGAACAAGGGGGCTTTAGGAAAGGTAGGGGGTGTGTAGACCAAGTGTTTACAGTGAAACATATAGGTGAACAGTATTTGGATAAGGGTAAAGATGTTTTTGTGGCATTTATGGATTTGGAAAAGGCGTATGATAGGGTAGATAGGGGGGCAATGTGGCAGATGTTGCAGGTGTATGGAATAGGAGGAAGGTTACTGAAAGCAGTGAAGAGTTTTTATGAGGATAGTGAGGCTCAGGTTAGAGTGTGTAGGAGGGAAGGGGACTATTTCCCAGTAAAAGTGGGCCTTAGACAAGGATGTGTGATGTCACCGTGGTTGTTCAATATATTTATAGATGGGGTTGTAAGAGAAGTGAATGCGAGGGTCTTGGCAAGAGGTGTTGGGCTAAAAGATAAAGAAGCAAATACAAAGTGGGAGTTGTCACAGTTGCTTTTTGCTGATGACACTGTGCTTTGGGAGATTCTGAAGAGAAGCTGCAGAGGTTGGTGGATGAATTTGGTAGGGTGTGTAAAAGAAGAAAATTGAAAGTGAATATAGGAAAGAGTAAGGTGATGAGGATAACAAAAAGAATAGGTGACGAAAGATTGGATATCAGATTGGAGGCAGAGAGTATGGAGGAGGTGAATGTATTCAGATATTTGGGAGTGGACATGTCGGTGGATGGGTCTATGAAGGATGAGGTGAATCATAGAATTGATGAGGGAAAAGGGTGAGTGGAGCACTTCGGAGTCTGTGGAGACAAAGAACCTTGTCCATGGAAGTAAAGAGGGAATGTATGAGAGTATAGTTATACCAACGCTCTTATATGGGTGTGAAGCATGGGTGATGAATGTTGCAACGAGGAGAAGGCTGGAGGCAGTGGAGATGTCATGTCTGAGGTCAATGTGTGGTGTGAATATAATGCAGAGAATTCGGAGTTTGGAAATTAGGAGGAGGTGCGGATTACCAAAACGATTGTCCAGAGAGCTGAGGAGGGGTTGTTGAGGTGGTTTGGACATGTAGAGAGAATGGAACGAGACAGAGTGACTTCGAGAGTGTATAAATCTGTAGTGGAGGGAAGGCGGGGTAGGGGTCGGCCTAGGAAAGGTTGGAGGGAGGGGTAAAGGAAGTTTTGTGTGCGAGGGCTTGGATTTCCAGCAAGCATGTGTGAGCGTATTTGATAGGAGTGAATGGAGGCATATGGTTTTTAATACTTGACGTGCTGTTGGAGTGTGAGCAAAGTAACATTTATGAAGGGATTCAGGGAAACCGGCAGGCCGGACTTGAGTTCTGGAGATGGGAAGTACAGTGCCGGCACTCTGAAGGAGGGGTGTAAATGTTGCAGTTTTATAACTGTAGTGTAAAGCACCCTTCTGGCAAGACAGTGATGGAGTGAATGATGATGAAAGTTTTTCTTTTTCGGGCCACCCTGCCTTGGTGGGAATCGGCCGATGTGTTAATAAAAAAAAAAAAAAAAAAAAATAATAATCTTTGCCTGTCTTCATGGCTATTGGGAACAATGGTGGTCGGACATGCCCCATAACAAATTGCACTCCATTAAACCGCTTTTAGGTTTGTGGCCATCCTACCACCATTGCCGTACTCGGGGAAACTGCACTCTCCCATCTCCGCATCAGCCATACTCGCCTTACCCATGGGTGTCTCATGGAACGATAACCTATTCCTCTCTGTTAGGTTTGTCGGGTCCCTATTTTGGTTCTTACCAGCGGGCTCATAGGATTTACCTCCACCGCCGCCATCGCCCTACTGCTCTTACCTTATCTTTCCTTCTTGCAGACAGCTCTGCCTTTGACTTACAATCACTTTTTGACTTTTTGTCAGCAACTGCTTTACTATACGAACTTTGACACATAGACCTTAGCGTCCCTTCCAGCCCTTTTCTCCCCTCCCCACCTAGCTGTTTATAGCCCCGGCACTATTTTCTGCTCTGCATGACCCTTGTCAATTTAGCCCTTTATTTGATTATAATTAAGGGGGCTTCTTGTCACGGTAAAGAGACTATTAGTCAGAGGAATTGGGCCTTTTAGTCTTCTTCCTCAGACCGAACCTAATTACCCCCAATCTCCCCTTCCCTATTCCATCCTCCCCATCCCTCCTTTTCCTTTTCTCCTCCTCTCCCCATCCCTTCCCTATCCCCTTCCTGTTTTCAGCCTTTGGGGTTCTCCCCTCAGGCACTTTAGTTCCTGGGTAGGGGGAAGGGTATCGTGGTCCATCCCATTCAATTGAGGTCCTTGGTGGTGGTATAGTTTGCCGTGGAATCTGGATCAACTGGAGATGTCCTGATCCCTCTCCAGTCTCCCCGGGGGGTGGCTTTGGGTGTCTTTCGGGTGACGGGTGTATCTCTGGAGGCTGCCTGTTGGATTCCAGGAGGTGGTGGCCAAAGGAGGTATGCTTTGTGATGGGTATCTGGCCGCCCTCTCTTTTGTCCACCGAGGTGGCTCGGTAGATGTGAGGTTGCTATCCTGGATTGCTGGTTTACTGGCATGAAATGTAGAGTATGGCACTGGTTCCATGCCCCATCTGCACTACTGGCAGTGCTGGGTCTTCTTGGGTGCAGAGGGGGATTTACAGCCCTTTCGTTCCTCCTAGGAGTTCTCCCTCCACGTCCCCCCCTCCCTTTTTTTCATTATTTTTTTTTCTTTTTTTCTTTTAACAAAAAGAAAGAAGTGACATAAACATGGAGTCCCAATTCCATGAACCTGCTCCTCCCGGGTCCTTTTCTGCTACCTCACCTTGTTCCGACATTAACTCGTTATTTGACCATTCTTCAAACCTTTCTAATGCCCCTGTACCTTCTGCTGGTGCTCTTTTGTCCCCCGCTCCAGGTACCGAGGTTCTGCCTGACTCCTTTGATACATCCGACCTCCGCACTATTAATGCCGAATTACAGAAAATATCAACATGGATGACGACTAACAAGCTTACTCTCAATACTGACAAGACCTACTTCATACAGTTTGGAAGCAAAGCCGCAAATGTTCCACTTAACATAATGCTCAATGGTTCACCCATCACAAGACTCACAGAGGGAAAATTCCTAGGAATCCACCTTGACAGTAGCCTTAAATTCCAAACACACATACAACAAATTTCCAAGAAAATCTCAAAGACAGTAGGCATATTATCAATGATACGCTATTATGTGTCACAATCGGCTCTCCTTGCACTATATCATTCACTTATCTAACCTTATCTCACCTATGGAATCTGTGCATGGGGATCAACAACATTAAATCACCTTAGACCACTCATAACACAACAAAAGGCTGCAGTCAGAATGATAACAAATTCCCACTCTAGACAGCATACTCCACCACTATTCAAAAGTCTAAAACTACTCACCGTAAAGAACATTCATACTTATTCTTCTGCCTACTACATATATAAAACTTTACACTCTAATATAAACCCTCTGCTCAAAATTCTCCTCACCAACTTTAATTGGACCCATGACCACAACACAAGACACAGATCACTTTTTGATATACCCCGAGTTCATAACAACCTATGTAAAAATTCTATGCACATGAAGGGCCCCAGAATCTGGAATTCATTACCAGTAAATATTAAGATAACCTTGTCTGAAAATCAATTTAAGACTCAACTCAAAAACCACCTACTCACCCACAACTAAATAATCATACTATAAACTACTTTGAAAAATGCTCATTATTACTTTCCTATAAGATAATTTCAATTTTTAATAATATGTTACTATTATGTTACCCCCTACTTACCCAAAACTAAATACTCATACTATAAGTTAATGTCAAAAATGCTCAATGTTATTTTCCTTAAGATAATCTCAATTTCATATTACCATTCGAGAATCTAAACACCTGTTACAATCTAATATCATCATATAATAATTTTAACTGTATAATATCATCATATTGTAATTTGAAAACAAATTTTAACTAGAATAAACTCAATAAATTTCTCTATTATTATGTACATAGTCTTTAAGTTACTAGATTAAGCTGCCCCTAATGCCATGGCATGTCAGTGGCTCTCCTTGCACTCAATTTATATTGTAACTACCAATACCTATGTAATCTGCAATGAAATAAAATTTACTTTACTTTACTATCTTTGACCATGTATCCAGCTTCTACCCCTACAGTGCGAGAATTTTCAGATTGCCCGCCCATCTCAAGTCAGATCACCTCCGGTCCCACACTTAAATGACCAAGACCATTAACTGATGACAATACTTTGCTTACTTCTCACTCTTCCCAGAAAAGACCAGCACGACACTCACTCCCCTCACACACTACATTTCAGCGTACTCAGTGGACTAAGTTTTGCACTCTGCAATCGGCATCTCCCACTGACTATCTTTCCAATCCTTGTATCACCAAGGCACTCCTATGCCATGTTGGTCAAAATATTTCATTTCATGCTCTTAAGAGTGGTGCATGCATCATCATGGTGCCAAGTGCTGGTCAGGCTCACAATCTTTCTTCTCTTACCTTCATAGATAATATTCCTGTCACGTTTCGAAAACACATTTCTCTCAGTCCTTGCAGTGGTACCAATAGTTTTGCCTCATATCACTGTTCAACGTGATTTCTTGACATGTGATACTGACATTCTGGAGCAACTTCAGCTCCAAGACCTCCCAGTTCTCAAAATGGACACTTATGTACTACCTGCCAGTGGGTGGAGATGCTTTCCCTGCAATGTAGCTCGTTTAACTTTTGACTGCCGAGAACTTCCATCCTCAGTCTATATTGCAGGACACCGTTTAGTCTGAGAGTTGATTCTTACACCACAACAGTGTCCAGTTTTTGGTGCTGCCGACCATACCAATACATCATGCAGCCTACCTCCCTCCTGCCGGTGATAACTTCCTCCCCTGTCCACTCTCCGGTTCTTCCCTGGATGGACCTGACCTTACAGGAACAGGAAACCCCCTCAGATAGCTGCATTTCTCTTTGAAGAGTTTCGTGCTGTCACATATGGTTCTTCATTCTCCATCTACATGGACGGCTCAGCACGAACTTGCTCCCTCCTACGTCTTCTGCTGCCCTTTTCACTGATCTTTCTGTGTCAAACCTGGCGGTTTGACCATGCTCACTCGGTCCTAGTAGGGAAGCTCTTCACCATTTAACAGGCATTGGTTTTTTGTTCTTGCTCACCTTCCTCCTCAGCCTGTGGTTTTCTTCTCTGTTTCCAATCTTCCCTGACACTTTTGTGCTCTGTCCGCCCACGGTGCCTACGAGTCCTCGTCCGACAGACGCAGTTTCTTCTGCGTTTCTTGCAGAGTCCGGGTTGGAGCATTTCTCTTCAGTGTGCTGGCCCATGTTGGCATTCGGGGCAATGAAGTGACTGATCGAGCGGCCTCCCTCGCACATTACCCCTCTTGCACTGGGCCTTAGTGATTTCACAAGGACTGTTTGGAAGGAAATCCGCCATTTATGGCAGGAAGATCTGGTACGCTCTCTCTCTTCTTCGGCATAGAGCTCTGTCCGATCTTTCAATGGCCCCTGCCCTTGGGCTCGCCATCCCAATCGCTCGGTGGATGATGCACTGACTCGCCTCCGGGTTGGGCACTCACGGCTGTCAGCTTATCTGTACAGCCTTCGGATGACGGACTCTAGTTTAAAAAATTTAATATCTTCATTATGCACCCCATACCCATCCTGTGGGCGGTAGTCAAAAGATTACAGAGGTACATAATAGGTCCACGGACTGGGCCCCAAAGTTTTGATAGCTGAGCAAGTTACAAAAGTAATGAACTCCAGGAAGATCTGGTCACAATCATGACAATTTACAAAGGCATTTACAGATTACTGAGGTACATAATGGGTCCAGGGACTGGGCCCCAAAGTTTTGATAGCTGAACAAGGTACAAAGGTAATGAACTCTCCGTACTGCCCGTGGTGTCCCTCACTGCCTGAGACGGTGGAACACTTACTACTGTGGTGCCCACGTTACCACTATGCACGGACTATTCTCCGTGCGGCCTTGTGCACGTTTGGGGTGCAATCTTTAACCCTACCTCTCCTCCTCAATGGGGAGGGGTTTGACCATCCAGACCGTCAGGAGATCTTGGCCTGTACTTGTGCATTCTTGTTGGCTTCATGGCGCATTAGTCAACATCCTTCCACTTTGGTCGAGGTTCCTTTTCCGAGCGCTGGAAGGCAGGGCTCGATACGGCGTATGCTGTCAGTGGGCCCTATAAACCGCAACAACAACATCCAAAATATGTCTGACGTTGAAGAACTTCCTCCTTCTAAACTTGGAACAAAAGAATAGTAATTTAGACTGTCCTGTTACTTGGCTGTGGTAACTGGTTGATAGTGAAGGTTATAGTAACTCACTGATAGTGAAGGTTATAGTAACTTATTAATAGTGAAGTTTATAGTAACTTATTAATAGTGAAGTTTATAGTAATTTGCTGATAGTGATGGTTATAGTAAATAACTGATAGTGAAGGTTATAGTAAATCACTGATAGTGAAGGTTAAAGTAACTCACTGATAGTGAAGGCTATAATAGCTCACTGATAGTGAAGGCTATAATAGCTCACTGATAGTGAAGTGAACTCTAATATAAACCCTCTGCTCAAAATTCTCCTCACCAACTTTAATAGGACCCATGACCACAACACAAGACACAGATCACTTTTTGATATACCCCGTGTTCATATCAACCTATGTAAAAATTCTATGCACATAAAGGGCCCCAGAATCTGGAATTCATTACCAGTAAATATTAAGATAATCTTGTCTGAAAATCAATTTAAGACTCAACTCAAAAACCACCTACTCACCCAAAACTAAATGATCATACTATAAACTACTTTGAAAAATGCTCATTGTTACTTTCCTATATGATAATCTCAATTTTTAATATGTTATTATTATGTTACCCCCTACTCATATTATAAGTTAATGTCAAAAATGCTCAATGTTATTTTTCTTAAGATAATCTCAATTCCATATTATCATTCAAGAATCTTAACACCTGTAACAATCTAATATCTAATATCATTATATAATAATTTAAACAGTAAAATTTCATCATATTGTAATTTTGAAAATAATTTTTAACTAGAATAAACTCAATAAATTTCTCTAATTTTAAGTACATAGTTTTTAAGGACTAGAATAAGCTGCCACTAATGCCATGGCATGTCAGTGGCTCTCCTTGCACTCAATTTACATTGTAACTACTGATACCCATGTAATCTGCAATGAAATAAAATTTGTTTGTTTGTTTGTTTGTTTGTTTGTTTGTTTGGTTATAATAGCTCACTGATAGTGAAGGTTATAATAGCTCACTGATAGTGAAGGTTATAATAGCTCACTGATAGTGAAGGTTATAATAGCTCACTGATAGTGAAGGTTATAATAGCTCACTGATAGTGAAGGTTATAATAGCTCACTGATAGTGAAGGTTATAATAGCTCACTGATAGTGAAGGTTATAATAGCTCACTGATAGTGAAGGTTATAATAGCTCACTGATAGTGAAGGTTATAATAGCTCACTGATAGTGAAGGTTATAATAGCTCACTGATAGTGAAGGTTATAATAGCTCACTGATAGTGAAGGTTATAATAGCTCACTGATAGTGAAGGTTATAATAGCTCACTGATAGTGAAGGTTATAATAGCTCACTGATAGTGAAGGTTATAATAGCTCACTGATAGTGAAGGTTATAATAGCTCACTGATAGTGAAGGTTATAATAGCTCACTGATAGTGAAGGTTATAATAGCTCACTGATAGTGAAGGTTATAATAGCTCACTGATAGTGAAGGTTATAATAGCTCACTGATAGTGAAGGTTATAATAGCTCACTGATAGTGAAGGTTATAATAGCTCACTGATAGTGAATGTTATAATAGCTCACTGATAGTGAAGGTTATAGTAACTGATAGTGAAGGTTATAGTAAATCACTAATAGTGAAGGTTATAGTAAATCACTGATAGTGAAGGTTATAATAGCTCACTGATGGTGAAGGTTATAATAGCTCACTGATGGTGAAGGTTATAGTAACTCATTGATAGTGAAGGTTATAGTAATGCACTGATAGTTAAGGTTATAGTGATAGTGAAGGTATAGTAACTCACTGATAGTGAAGGTTGTAGTAACTCACTGATAGTGAAGGTTATAGTGATTGATAGTGAAAGTTATAGTAACTGATAGTGAAGGTTATAGTAACTGATAGTGAAGGTTATAGTAACTGATAGTGAAGGTTATAGTAACTGATAGTGAAGGTTATAGTAACTGATAGTGAAGGTTATAGTAGCTGATAGTGAAGGTTATAGTAACTGATAGTGAAGGTTATAGTAACTGATAGTGAAGGTTATAGTAACTGATAGTGAAGGTTATAGTAACTGATAGTGAAGGTATAATAACTCACTGATAGTGAAGGTTGTAGTAACACATTGATAATGAAGGTTATAGTAACTCACTGATAGTGAGGCTATAGTAACTCACTGATAGTGAAGTTATAGTAACTCACTAATAGTGAAGGTTTTAGTAACTCACAGATAGTGAAGGTTATATTAACTCACAAATAGTGAAGGTAATGGTAACTGATAGTAAAGGTTATAGTAACTATGATAGTGAAGGTTATAGTAACTCACTGATAGTGAAGGTTATAATAACTCACTGATAGTGAAGGTTATAATTACTCACTGATAGTGAAGGTTGTAAGTAACACACTGATAGTGAAGGTTTTAGTAACTCACTGTTAGTGAACATTATAGTAACTCACAGATAGTGAAGGTTATAGTAACTGATAGTGAAGATTTATAGTAACTCACTGATAGTGAAGGCTATAATAACTTACAGTACCTGTAAGAATACAGAAATGAAAGTTGGTGGCCCAGAGGAAGACAGGAGCTCTGGTGCTGGGGAAGCAGGTGTAAACAAGTACGTATATATATGTAAACCCCAAAGTTACAAACTAGCAATACCACTGTAAATAGTAAACAAGGGGATGATGCCCCAAGGAATAGTAAAGATAAAATACCAGAAAAAACTGGTGAAGGCACCATTGTTAGTATAAGTGCTGTAGATAGTAAGAAGTCAGAAAATATGCACCAGAAGGGAATGCAGCCACGAAAATCCAAGGCAAACAGAAATCAAAGCTATGTAAATTCTATGCCTTAGGCATGGAATATCTGGAAAAACAGGTGGGATGTGCAACTTTGACCACCTCAGAAAATGCCGTGCCCACATGACAGCAGGAGAATGCAACCTTACTTTATGTAAGTTTTTCCACCCTGAAATGTGTCACTCTTCAGTTCAGGAAAGACAGTATGTACTATAATTTATATTGTCAGCCACACCACCTAAAGAGGACAAGAAGAAACAGACCATCCAGACCATGAAAAACCTGGGTAGCCACAACCACTCCAGAGAGAGGGTTTTTAGTGCCAGGAAGGAAAAAAAGCTGGCAGGAAATGACAGAAATCGTACACCAACTCAAATCACTTCTGGAGCGGAGTCACAGTCAGTGGCCTCTTCTCCGAAACAGATATTAGTGCCAGGAAAAAAAAGCCCCCTCACATACTGTACCATCAATTTGATGAGATTCATCTTTGCAACGAACAACAAAATACCTTTCATCCGTGGACTGCTGACAGAGTCAAGTTCAGTGTTCGTGGTTTTTCACAGAGACCCACATAAAGGATCACTCTGACAATGAAATATGGATCCTGGGTTATAACTTATACAGATGCAACAGAGTGAACAGGCAAAAACGGGGGGTTGGCCTGCATGTCACAGAGTCACTGATATGCTTGGAACTACTAAATACCTCAAATGATGTTTATGTTTTGGCAGTAAAGATTGAAAACCAAAACCTTGTCATTGTGGTTGTATACAAGCCTCTGGATGCAACTTCCCAACAATTCCAGGAACAGCTTTTGAAAATCGACCACTGTCTGGAAAATCTTCCAGGTCCTGCCCCAAACATCTTGCTCCTGGGGGATTTCAACCTAAGACACCTAAAATGGAGGAATGTAGCAAATATTGCTGGAGGAGGCTCAGATGAAAATTCGCACACACACAAGCTATTAAATCTCTCCACCAAATTCACCTTAAACCAGCAAATAATAGAGCCAACAAGATTGGAGAATACACTGGACCTCACCTTCACTAACAATGATGATCTGATACAAAATATTACCATATCAAAAACAATATACTCAGATCACAACATAATAGAGGTACAGATATGTATGCGCAGGGCTCCAGACCAAGGAGTCTTCACCAAATTCAACTTCAATAACAAAAACATATGATGGGACCAAGTCAACTAGGTACTAAATGAAATGAGCTGGGAAGATATACTAAGTAACATGGATCCAGACCTATGTCTAGAAAAGATTAACTATGTGGCACTCATGGTATGCTCAAGGCTTATTCCTTTAAGGAAAAGGAAGAGAAGATGTAAACTAGAAAGAGAGAGGCGCTTCCTATACAGGCGAAGGTGAAGAATCACAGTACGGCTAAAAGAGGCCAATATATCTGTAATACGAAGGGAGGCACTTAAGCTAAAGGAATCATACAGGAGACAAGAAATGCAGGAAGAACTAAAAGTCATAAATGAAATTGAAAGAAACCCAAAATATTTCTTTTCTTATGCCAAATCTAAGTCAAGAACAACATCCAGTACTGGGTTCCTACTCAGATGAGATGGGTCTTACACAGATGACAGCAAGGAAATGAGTGAGTTACTCAAGTCCCAGTATGCCTCTGTTTTTAGCGAGCTGCTAACAAGAGTCGAAGACCTAAATTAATTTTTTATGACCAAGACTTAGAATTTGGTAGATTCAAACTTATCTGATATTATCCTAACACCACATGACTTTGAAAAGGCGATAAATGACATGGCCATGTACTCTGCTCCAGGCCCAGACTCATGGAACTCCGTGTTCATCAAGAACTGCAAGAAGCCCCTATCATGTGCTTTTAGCATTCTGTGGAGAGGGAGCATGGACACAGGGGTCATCCCATAACTGCTAAAAACAACAGACATAGCCCCACTCCACAAAGGGGGCAGTAAAGCAATAGCTAAGAACTACAGATTGATACCGCTATCATCCCATATAAAAATCTTTAAAAGGGTTCTGTGAAGCAAGATTGCCACTCATCTAGATACTACCCAATTACACAACCCAGGGCAACATGGGTTTAGAGCAGGTTGCTTCTGCCTGTCCCACCTACTGGACCACTATGACAAGGTCCTGGATGCTCTTGAAAACAAACAAAACGCAGATGTAATATACACAGACTTTCTGAAGTACCGTGGAACCCCGCCCGACGAGCAAAATTCATTCCAGAAGCCTGCTCAAGTGCCATTACCGAACGAATTTACTGCCTTAAGAAATAATGTCACGTAGGTTAGTCTATTTCAGACCCCCAAAAATACACTTCCACAAGCACTTACAATATTATACTTACATAATTGTACGATTTCCGGGGTGCTTGTTAGGCGGGGGTCCACTGTATTTTGACAGGTGTAACAATGGTGTAATAGCGCACAAAATGCATGATAAAGGAATAACAGGAAAAGTTGGTAGATGGATCTATAATTTCCTAACAAATAGATCACAAAGAGTTGTAGTAAACAGAGTAAAGTCTGAGGCAGCTACTGTGGAAAGCTCTGTTCCACAAGGCACAGGACTCTCCCCCATCCTGTTCTTCATCCTCATATCTGACATAGACAAGGATGTAAGTAACAGAACTGTGTCTTCCTTTGCAGATGACACCCAAATTTGCATGACAGTGTCCTCCATTGAAGACTCTGCTAGACTCCAGGCGGACATCAACTAATTCTTCAAATGGGCTGCAGAAAACATGAAGTTCAAGGAAGAGATATTTCAGTTACTCCACTATGGAAAACATGAGAGGAAATTAAAACTAGTATATTGGAGTACAAAACAAATTCCACCCACACAATAGAGCAAAAAATTAATGTAAAGAACCTGGAAGTGATAATGTGAGAGGATCTCACTTTCAAAGACCACAACATTGTATCTACTACATCTAGAAAAATGACAAGATGGATAATCAGAAACTTCAAAACTAGGGCCCTGTGGTTTAGCGCTTCTATTTGATTATAATAATAATTCAAAACTAGGGATGCCAAGCCCATGATGACACTCTTCAGGTTGCTTGATCTATCTAGGCTGGAATATTGCTGCACACTAACAGCGCCTTTCAAGGCAGGTGAAATTGCTGATCTAGAAAATGTACAGAGAACCTTCACGGCACACATAAGTACAATAAAAACCTAAATTACTGGGAACAGTTGAAGTTCCTCGACTTGTATTCCCTGGAACACAGGAGGGAGATATACACGATTATATACACTTTGAAAATCCTAGAGGGATTAGTACCAAATTTGCACATGAAAATCACTTCCTATAAAAGCAAAAGACTCGGCAGGTGGTACAACATCCACCAATGAAAAGCAGGGGCGCCACTAGCACAATAATAGACAACACAATAAGTGTCAGGGCCCAAGACTGTTCAGCTGCCTCCTAGCATATATAAGGGTGATTATAAATAGACCCCTGGCTGTCTTCAAGGCTCTGGACAGGCACCTAAAGTCAGTACCTGATCAGCCAGGCTGTGGTTCGTATGTCAGTTTACGTGTGGCCAACAGTAATAGCTTGGAAATATTTAACCGGTTATCTTCAGAGAAGTTCTGCTCTGAGAGTAGTATGTGTTTCGCGTTTGTTCTTCTCATATGAGGGCCTCTTTGTTTACAAACCCAGATACCGAATTAACTTTAAGATTAACGGCTGAGTGCAGTGTTCTTATGTTCTTATGAGTGACCTCCCTATTATTCACCACTAGGCCTACAAAAGTGTTCCTTCTTTCTTATGTCCCAGTCTTTGCTCATTTTTTAAAGCAAGTTAAGCCTCTTGCACAAAAAAATCACTCCCTAAAAGTTTGAAAATCTAAGTATTTTAGCTAAAAAATGAGGTTTGTCAGAAAAGCACTCAAACCGCTCTAAAACGTCGAAATATGCAATAAAATGCCATTTTAGCACATTTTTCTGAGCTTTTTAATGTAATCACGTGAACAGCTATGGCGCAGCCGTTAGAAGTACGAACCGTACAAACGCGGAGATGAGGCACAGTGCCAACCTTGAATCGTGACAGGTCCTGATCCACCATGAGGCTTAGTCAAAGACCGGGGTGTGGGGGCGTTGACCCCCAAAACCCTCTTCAGGAATAGGGAAGGTTATAACAACTCACTGATAGTGAAGGTTATAGTTACTGATAGTGAATGTTATAGTAACTCACTGATAGTGAAGGGTATAGTAACGCACTGATAGTGAAGGGTATAGTAACTCACTGATAGTGAAGGTTGTAGTAACACATTGATAGTGAAGGTTAGAGTAACATACTGACAGTGGAGGTTACAGTAACTCACTAATAGTGAAGGTTATAGTAACTAACTGATAGTGAAGGTTATAATAAGTCACTAATAGTGAAGGTTATAATAACACACTGATAGTAAAGGTTATAACAACTCACTGATAGTGAAGGTTATAATAATTCACTGATAGTGAAGGTTATAATAACTGATAGTGAAGGATATAGTACCTCACTGATAGTGAGGGTTATAGTAACACACAGATAGTGAAGCTTACAGTAACTGATAGTGAAGGTTATAGTTGCTCTGATAGTGAAGGTTTATAATAACTGATAGTAAAGGTTTATAGTATTTCACTGATAGTGAACTTTATAGTAACTGATAGTGAAGGATATAGTAACTAACTGATAGTGAAGGTTATAGTAGCTGATAGTGAAGGTTTATAGTAACTTGCTGATAGTGAGGGTTATAGTAACCACAGGGGTCATACAGCGCAGATAGTAACCAATAGTGAAGGTTATAGTAACTGACTGATAGTGAATGTTATAGTAACTCACTGTTAGTGAAGGTTATAGTATTTCACTGATAGTTAAAGTTATAGTGACTCACTAATAGTGAAGGTTATAGTAACTCACAGATAGTGAGATTATAGTAACTAACTAATAGTGAAAGTTATTGTGACTCACTGATAGTGAGGTTATAGTAACTCACTAATAGGAAGGTTATAGTAATTAACTGATAGTGAAGGTTGTAGTAACTCACTGATAGTTAAGGTTATAGTAACTCACTAATAGTGAAGGTTGTAGTAACTCACTGATAGAGAGGTTATAGTAACTCACTGATAATGAAGGTTATAGTAACTCACTGATAGTGAGGCTATAGTAACTCACTGATAGTGAAGGTTATAGTAACTCACTGATAGTGAGATTATAGTAACTCATTAATAGTGAAAGTTATTGTAACTCACTAATAGGAAGGTTATAGTAATTAACTGATAGTGAAGGTTGTAGTAACTCACTGATAGTGAAAGTTATAGTAACTCACTGATAGTGAAGATTATAGTAACTCACTGACAGTGAAGGTTATAGTAACTCACTGACAGTGAAGGTTATAGTAACTGATAGTGAAGGCTATAGTAACTGATAGTGAAGGTTATAGTAACTCACTGATAGTGAAAGTTATAGTAACTCACTGATAGTGAAGATTATAGTAACTTGCTGATAGTGAAGATTATAATAACTCACTGATAATGAAAGTTATAGTAACTCACTGATAGTGAAGGTTATAATAACTGATAGTGAAGGTTATAATAACTGATAGTGAAGGCTATAGTAACTCATTGATGGTGAAGATTATGGTAACTCAGTGATAGTTAAGGTTAAAGTAACTGATAGTGTAGGTTATAGTAACTCACTGATACTGAAGGTTATGATAACTCACTGATAGTGAACGTTATAGTAACTTGCTAATATTGAAGGTTATAGTAACTCACTAATAGTGAATACAGCAGAGGGAAATATAAATTCACACGCATAACATGGCTCTCTAAGCTAGGAGAGAGTGAACAGTAATTGATTCTTTCCTCATTAATTGCTCTAAATAGCTTGAGAACTAAATGTAGCATGCTTGTATATGAAGCAAACTACAGATATATAAAATTATTTAACAAACTGATCACTGTTAGGCTTTGTGGATTTCCTCTCATGTAGGTCTCCAGTAGGTCAAGTCTGCTGGTTCAGAAGACAACCAGATGATCATACTATAATGGTAGTGGGTTTGTGTCAGCCATCTTTGATATTGTTTTAATGTCACCTTTGCACCATTTATAACATTTTTAGTATATTTTTAAATGTTTATACATTAGTGTACTGTATATTGTAATAAACAGAATAGAGGAAATCAGCTCTAATATACATTAGTTATGCATACTGGTCAGAGAGCCCGTCATAAGTCTGAGTCGTCGGTAAATGAGTACGTCACTAAGTGAGGAGAGGCTGTACTCTTTTTTTTTTCATACTTTTATGTTTATTTTTAATGGTTATTTAATTTTTTTACAATAATACTTGAGGTGCACAGTAAGAATGGAGTGTTTGTCCCTGTATTTGATGCAAGTTACATGCCACTTCCTTCCTTGACTCATTTCAAAGTGTAACTCTTAAAATTATCTTAGTCCAGATAAAAGATATGAAGTTATTTTAGTCCAAGAAAAAATTAGTAATACATAATGAAAAAAAAAATCTCTGCTTATACTTTCAGTTGGGATTCTTCATATGAACTTGAGTTGGCAAACTATAAAAGTGATGGAAATATTGGGGACATCTGGTTTGGAGAAGAGAGTATTGACCGCGTCATCCAGTGGATGATGGAGTCCGATGTGGTGAATCGACAGAGTTCTGTTATTGATGTGGGCTCTGGAAATGGTGCTTTTCTATTATGTTTGGTAAGTAAAAATGATGTAGAGTATTTTGAAGCATACAATACTCTATGTGCTTTTATAAGTAGAGCATGTGTACATAAAATTTATATGTAAGATAAGACAAGATAAGATTTATTTGGATTTTTAACCCAGATGATTAGCCACCCAGGATAACCCAAGCAAGTCAGTGGGTTATTTCCATTGGGGTCTTAATTTTGTCCTCCAGGATGAGACCCACACCAGTCGACTAATACCCAGGTACCTACTTATTGCTAGGTGAACTTGGACAGCAGGTACTTATTGCTAGGTGAACTTGGACAGCAGGTGTAAGGAAACATGTCCAACATTTCCACCCATGACAGGACACTCAGTGTGTGAAGCGAGAGCATTGCCAACTGAACCACAGAACATCGCTAGTGCACTCAGCTCGCACACTGAGGTCCGGGTTCGAATCTCCTCTGGTATGGCTAGAAAACATTAGGGATGTGTTTTCTTAAGACAGCTGCTGTTCCTGTCCCTGTTCACCCATCAGCTTAAAATGGGTACCTGGGTGTTAGTCGACTGGTGTGGGTTGCATCCTGGGACAAAGCTGACCTAATTTGCCCAAAATGCTAAGCATAACAAGGGGCTTTCTATATACAGTGGACCCCTGGCTAACGAAAAAATTCATTCCAGAAGCCTGCTTAAGTGCCATTACCAACGAATTTACTTCCTTAAGAAATAATGTCACGTAGGTTAGTCTATTTCAGACCCCAAAATACACTTCTACAAGCACTTACAATATTATACTTACATAATTGTACGATTTCGGGGTGTTCGTTAGCCGGGGTCCACTATAGTACAGTAGGGCCCCGCTTTCGGCGTTTCGTCTTTCGGCGTTCCGTTCATCCGGCGAGTTCAAATTATGACCAAAACTTTTGTATACAGTGAGCGTCTTTCAGATACGGCGCGCGCCACCGGTTTGTTTACATTTTCCGTGAGCACATCTCTCTATTATGTAATCACTCTTGGGCACATTAAATGTCCAGTTTTACGTCAATATAGACATTTTCATTAATCAATCTATGATATATTCTTCAAAATTATATAAGAAACACGTTACATAGCATATAAACATGCTGTTTATATGCTATGTAGGTGTGGTTGCCGGCGGAGGAAAACATTACGTAATACTAATAATAATCACTCTTGCGCACATTAAATGTCTTATTTACGTTAATATAGACATTTTCATTAATCTATCTATGATATTTTCTTCAAAATTATAAAAGAAACACGTTACAAGCATATAAACATGCTGTTTATATGCTATGGTGTTGCCGGGCGGAGGGAAACATTACGTAATATTAATAATAATCACTCTTAGGCACATTAAATGTCTTATTTTACGTTAATATAGACATTTCATTAATTCATCTATGATTTTTCTTCAAAATTATATAAGAAACATGTTACATAGCATATAAACATGCTGTTTATATGCTATGGTGTTGCCGGGCGGAGGGAAAACATTACGTAATATTAATAATAATCACTCTTAGCACATTAAATGTCTTATTTTACGTTAATATAGACATTTTCATTAATTCATCTATGATATTTTCTTCAAAATAATTTAAAAAAAGCGTTACATAGCATATAAACATGATACATACACCCACAGAATAAAAATTGACAAATATGATATTTGTTTACCAAACGACTTTGTAGAAGTCGGAAGAATTACGTTTTCTAGTCAAACACTGAGGGATAACTGTAGAAAAATATTCCTTTCATATGCCTTCACTCTATATATAGTTATTCACGACCCTTGTGGGTTTAGCACTTCTTTTTTATTATGATAATAATAATGGTAATACTATCATTAACTCTAAAAATAGTGTGTTGCATGAGAATGGAGTGTTTCTGTTTGTTTATTTTGTACTAACTTGTACACAATGTAAGAGTATTTGTATTGTGAGGTAATTATTATTATAATAAAAAATTATTTTGAGGTAAAGTCTCACAAACCTTACAAACGTATGTGAATGAACTAAAAGTGGACACGTATTAATCGCATTCATTTCGCCTGACCGAGTGATCGCCCACTACCTGTTCAGTTTGTTTTTTACCTTGTCTAAACTCCTTGTTCTTCTCTCTCTCGTTTACTAGTTGGCTCTCATTGACTATGGCGTCTAAGCTTAGTTGTGATATAAAGAGGAGTCGTAAGCCTCTTACTTTAAGTGCCAAGTTAGAAATGATTAAACTCAGTGAACTGACTTTTGGGTTATCCTGGGTTGTCTACGCATATTTGATATGTATGATAATCTATGTAACTGTATTTGTGTATACCTGAATGAACTTACTAATAAGGTACAGTGGTACCTCGACTTACGATGGTCCCCAAACACACCCTTTTATGTAAGTTTATTTTTTTAAATGCTTTTGTAAGTGTACTTTTAGGGTCTAAACAGACTAGTCTATTTTACATTATTTCTTAAGGAGATAAATTCGTTTGGTAATGGCACTTGAACAGCATTCTGGAATGAAAAAATATCGTAAGTCAGGTACCACTGTATATGTTGATCGCTGAGATATCCATCAAATACAGTTACATATAGCAGCATATGTGTAGAGAACCCAGAATAACCCAAGAGTGTACTCACCTAATTATGGTTGCAGGGTCGAGACTTAGCTCCTGGCCCGCCTTTCACTGACCGCTACTAGGTCCTCTCTCTCCCTGCTCCATGATCTTTATCATACCTGCTCTTAAAGCTATGTATGGTTCCTGCCTCCACTACATCACTTGCCAGACTATTTCACTTCCTGACTACTCTATGGCTGAAGAAATGCTTCCTAACATCCCTTTGACTCATCTGAGTCTTCAACTAACACTCTTGCTAGGAGCTAGTGCTGCTGGGGATTGCAAGTTAAAACCTATGATAATTTATCACTCAGAGAATCCTAGGGCCCTAAAGAACTATGCAAAGGTAGCCTCCTGTTTATTATAAATCCAATTCAAAAGCTTGGATGACTACTGATCTTTTCATAAATTGGTTCACAGACTATTTTAAAGCCAATGTTAATACTTTAAGGTAAGTAATAAGTGTACTCTGTGTATCTTACTTTTGATTGTGTTTTAATGCCTAGTGCTATTGCTAACTTAATATAAGTTAATGTAAGCCTGTTGTCTGGCATTTATATGCATTTAGAAGTGGAAAAAAATGGCGTTCTGCTTTTCGGCGAAGTCTGCTTTAAGGCACTAGCCTGGAACCTAACCTGCCGTATAAGTGGGGCCCTACTGTAGTATGTCATTGATGTCAGCTAGGCCTGTATACCATGTACATGTACTTGTAGTAAATAAAGATATTGTTTTTTTTTTTTTTTTTTCAACAAGTCGGCCATCTCCACCAAGGCAGGGTGACCCAAAAAGAAGAAAATCCCCAAAAGAAAATACTTTCATCATCATTCAACACTTTCACCACACTCATACATAATCACTGTCTTTGCAGAGGCGCTCAGATACGACAGCTGAGAATAGTCCCTCCCAGCTGTCAATATCCCAGACCCCTCCTTTAAAGTGCAGGCATTGTACTTCCCATTTCCAGGACTCAAGTCCAACTAAATCAATTAACTGGTTTTCCTGAATCCCTTCACAAAATGTTACCCTGCTCACACTCCAACAGCTCGTCAGGTCCCAAAAACCATTCGTCTCCATTCACTCCTATCTAGCACGCTCACACATGCTTGCTGGAAGTCCAAGCCCCTTGCCCACAAAACCTCCTTTACTCCCTCCCTCCAACCTTTTCTAGGACGACCCCTACCCCGCCTTCCTTCCCCTACAGATTTACTCTAAGTATTGTACTGGATATGCTTTTTGTCACTAATAGGGAAGGTTCCCTTCCATTGTCACAGGAGAACACAAATCATGAGACTTTACTCTTCTGCATGGCCTTTGTATTAAACACTGAAAATGTCTATCATCTCTCTTCCCTCTAGAGGAATATGTGGGCCCAATAAACTTATCAACTATTTAGGCCTGTTACTTAACAATACATTATGGCCCCGCTTTACAGCGTTTTGCCTGGTGAAACACTGTAAAGCGTTTCGCCAGTATTAGCGTTTCGCCAGTATTAGCGGAACGCTAATATGGCAATTTCAAATTATGACCAAAACTTGCTATATGGCTCCCCGTCTTTTTAATATGGCACGCCCCACCTGGTTTGTTTACATTCTCCGTGAGCACATCTCTCTCTTATGTCTGGAAACTTTCCAAAATTTCAAGTGTTTTAAAGTTATTGCATATGTTATATGTACTCTGATAATTATACTTATGTGTACCTGTACCTAAATATACTTACACACTGTGCTGGCATGCAGGTACACATTAAAATCACTAAGATTCTCTCTACTCTTGACTCCATATAATAATCTCTTGGGCGCATTAACCCTTTCACTGTTGAGACCCCTGTTCACAAACGTGCTCTCAGTGTCGAAGAATTTAAAAAAAATTATTTTTTTCTTATGAAATGATAGAGAATCTTTTCCTGATTGTAATGACACCAAAAGGACGAAATTTGATGGAAAACTTAGGGAATTACTCTCTCGCGAAGTTAGTGGTCTCGGTGATGTTTACGCATGTAATAATATTGGTAGAATTACCGACAATATGTTAAGTAAAAGGACACAAATGCAACTAATGTGACATTTTATTGAGGCAATGTTTCGCTCTCCAGGAGCTTTGTCAAGCCGTTACAAACTATACATGGACACAGAGGGTATATATATGCTCAGAGTGAGGTGTAATACTAGTGGTCGTGGTAGTAGTAGAGACATAAGTTGTAGTAGTAGTAGTAATACATTGTATTACTACTACTACTACAACTTATGTCTCTACTACTACTACCACCACCACTAGTATTACACCTCACTCTGAGCATATACAGTGGTACCTCGACTTACGATATTAATCCGTCAGAGAGGGCATATCTTAAGGCGAAACAATCGTTACTCGAATCAATTTTCCCCATAAGAAATAATGGAAATAAATTTAATCCGTCCAAGACTTCCAAAAGTAGGTAAATAAAATATTTTTTAGAACTTTTGGACATTAAATAATACACAATTTAATGAAGAATACCTAAATACATATGTAAATATTGAACAATAACATGTCACTTACATTTATTGAAGAGTTGTTAATGTGTGGAGGACGGGAGGAGGGGAGAAGGTGGAGTAGTATGCTAGTGTTTGAAGGGGAATCCTTCCATTAACACTGCAGGTGGTAAGTTCTTTTCTGGGGTTACTTCCTTTTTCTTTGAATGCCACTAGGACCAGCTTGAGAGTCACTGGACCTCTTTCTAACAATAAATTTGTCCAGGGAGCTCTGTGTCTGGCGATTCTTTAACACATCCCTGAAATGACACACCACTGTGTCATTGTACAGGTTGCCAGCACAGCCTGCAACAGCATGGTTAGGGTGATATTCAT
>WNWK01014646.1:0-50580 GCA_009830355.1 Cherax destructor | reverse complement strand
AATAAAAAATATATATATTTATATTTTTATAAAAGGGGAAAAATTTCCATATTGCTTTACCCATTTTTATTCAGTAAATATGCTTGATTTATTAGAAAATTTAAATAATTCATTTAAGACCTTACTTATGGTGGGACAACATCAATTCAGGATCCTTTTCCTTTAAACTTATAAATACAGTCACTATAGACATAATAAACAAAAAAATTTATTATCTCTACAAGGAAAAAGTCAGTATTGGGTTTCCCTTTTTCCCCCTCATTAATCAGATATACACAAATTCATACAGTTGAAGGAAGATTTTTTACCAGGGGGCAGGGGTATAGAACAAAAATTGTCTTTTTTAAATTGAATGGATAACTCACGCGTAATCCACCAAATATTTTCAACAGACGATCAACAATCTCTCCCCAAAACCGAGAGATCACGGCCCAAAAGGTTCTCCGGGAGTTTTAAAAGGAGATTATAAGAGAGCCCCTTAGCTGGTGTTTTTAAACCAGAGGTGAAATGAACCCCAGGGGGGTTTCCTTGCTCGACGTCCCCTCACGAGCGAGAGTTTGTGAGGCACAAAAATTTAAGGTAATTCAACATAAGAATACAAAGCACTACAGGTTTTAAAAATCCTCCCGAAAATAAATAAAAAATTCATGGCCAGATAATATTATAAAACAAATTTTTTTTTATACAATAAAGATCCCCAATTATATAATATAAAGTAAAAAAGGAAATCACAATTAATAAAATTGTCCTTTTAAATTGTAAAAAGGGCAACACTGCCCCGAGAGGGGTATCCAGCTAAAGTTGGGTCCCAAAACCTCCAACTTTCCTAAAGGTCCAAACAATTAAAAAGACAAAAATTCCCTCCGAGAATTTAAAGGCATCAGGATTCATAGGGGGAGCAGGAGTCAAGAAATGGGGAACTGGGTCCATCTCATAGAGGAAACACACAGTAGTTGACCCGTTACATTAAAACCAGGACGTCATGGAAAAAAACAGATAACGTGGACATAGTTGAGTCTGTTTTAACCCCCCCCACTGGGTACCAAACCCCGACTCCTCTAGACTCCTTTTTCGTTACGCAATCATTACTGTCGGTGAAAAAAGCAAAAATTCCAAAAAAAAAGAATTTTAAATTTGGGGAAAAAAAAAAATTTTTTTTTTTTAATTTTATTAGAACACTGCATTACATAACTTTGCCCATAGACAGCAGGTCACCACATTAATAAATATAAAATTAAGGAACACTTTTGGGTTCAAAGTTCATTTTGAAATCCAAACCATGTTATGCATGCATACTAATTGTATGACCTTTGTCAAAAAAAGATATGTCATTAAACAAAGCCAAACATCCTAAGATATAAAAAACCCCGTATAATTCATGCCCAACCCATCAAAAAAGAAAAATTCACCATCTCCATACAGCAGGATGGTCATAAACAATCACTATTCACAAAATAATGAATTTTAAACCCCATGTTACCCTTTCAACTCCAGCAAAATATTAACATAACACCACAAAGAACACACTTATAACATTCCAGAACATAATTTTACATAAAAATGAACTATTCAATTGAAACTTTTGGTTATAAAACCCTGCACTACCAAAATTTTTGGGATTACTTCTATTTATATATATATTCTATATAAAAAACCCATTACTGTTCATACAGCACAACATATATTACCTTACTCCTCAAAATAGGCTTTGAAAGGGTAACCCTTTTCACTAACCGGCTTATAAATAAAAACCCACTTTAGTTAAAAAATAACTACCCCAAAACAAATCCAAAAGGAAAACTTCACGAAAAATATAGTTTATATGAAAACCCTTTTACAGTTAAACCCTTTAATGTTTTTTTTTTTTTTTTTTTTTTTTTTACATTTTAATAGGAAAATGTTTAATACACTTTGCACCATTAATAACAAACTCACCCCATAATACAAATTATACATATGTAAATTTAAAAGAACACATATTGTTATATATGTCATGGGGGAAACCCATTTCGTGGTATGCAAATATTCGTGTATACCATTATAAAGATGGGAAAAGTTAAGCAAAGCAGACACCAAGGGTTTTAAAGCAATAGAAAAACCCTTTAACCCTAAAAGGGAAAAACCCAAAACCCTCAAAAAGCAGGGTAATCATGCCATCATTGTTCAATGACATTATAAATTTTTTCCCCCCAGTTTCCCTTTTAAATTGCAAGCAGACCTAGTAAACATGTAACCTCAAAGAATACTATTAATATCCCAGGACAAAATGAATTAATAAACATGAAATATCGGATTGAACAAAATGCCACATAAAATGCCCCCACTACAATTTTGATTACATACATCAATTATATATAAACCCATAACTGTTCAAAACGAAGTTACCACTATATAAACTTACAACTCAGGACACAAAACCCACAAAGATCTGTGGGTTTTTTTTTTTTTTTTCCACCTAACCTTATTGTTGTAAATCAGGAACGTACAAAATTATAAGTAAAAAAACTAAGAATTTTACTTAAAATTAACAGGTGTTAGTCAATATGCCTTGTGTCGCATACACTACCACCAAACTTTTAAAAATTTCACGTGAGACAAAATGTATGCAAAGCCATTACCTCAAAGACTATGCCCAACATAAAATTTCAGACGTCAAAAAGGACATTTTTACTTTGTAAAACCCTCCTAAGATCTTATAACAAAACCACCAAATTCCACGGGACAAAGAAAAAATTTAACCAACAAAGGGATTTACATCATAAGCCAGAAATATGCTTTGACCCAAGAAAATTTATAACCTGAAATATCTGACGACAACCCCCACCCGTACACACATTGTAAAAACCCTCCGTCCAACTATATCAAAAATCCACCTGAGAGGATCATGAACCACAGAATTTACCCCCCGACCCCAAAAAACAAAGAACCCTACGATCAATAAAACAAAAACCCCCTCCAAAGACCCATTCTAAGAAGAGATTCAAATGTTGATAGAAGTCTATACCAATACCACACAAACTAACCATAGATCGGGGCTCTTATTCCACAATTACCTGAGAATTTTTTTTTTTTTTTTTTTTTGTTTCTTTCCTTTTGTGCCCTAAAAAAACCTAACACAAAAGACAGATCATTGCACCGCTCTACCAAGATAATGAAGATCAAACCACAAAACCCCTCCACCACCCTCCTATGACCCCCACCACTGCCACCTATCACTCTTTTTTTTCAAGTGCCCCATCTCCCACTCCCATACCCCACTCTGTACCACTAAAAATTTTATTCCCAAACTGTAGGGGAAAACCCTTTTACCCCCCCCAAACCTTTTAGATCCTTAATCTCATATCCCTTTTACATCCTGAAAGATTTTACCCACGCCTGACCATATAAATCCTATTCCGACTTAGTTCGGTAGATTCCCCGGATATTACCTTAATACGACCATTACCCCAAATCTGACCCTCCATGAACTGCAAACAAAATTCATCGCACAATACATGAGCCCCCTTTCGGATACTGCATCTATACCTCAAAATCCAAAACATGGCCCTCAACATGGGAATACCCCCAAACCTAAGAAGGTTAACCCCCGCCCAAACCATTCCCTCACTTGTCCAAAAACCTGGGCAAAAATATATTTCATGAAAAGAGGTCTTGTGGCCCCCCACACCTACCACACCCTCCCTCCTGAACTAATCCCATTATTTAATGACACGAGAGGCCACTACCCCATGAAGAAACCTATACATGAACTCCCTATCCCTAGAACTGATTTTCAGCACCCTGAAGCCCTCAGATCCTATTCCATCCATACATTGGGAACTGTGACACGCCTCTCCAAAACCCTTTTGTACTCCCCCTAAACCTCCATTCGACTATTTTTAAAAGTTTTGATGACATATAAGAAAATTTAAAATTTATGTCCCTACAAAACCCAAAACCCTTGTCATTCCACCATCACATTTCTAAGAATGCTGGTGACACCTCCCCATCCAAACCTCCTGAACATCCTCCGCATCAAGAAATTCTTCAGGTATACACTCTGTCTATGCTCCAACCATATTAGCCCAACCCCCCCAAATGAACTTTATTACGTACAATCTCTCGGCCCCACCCAATGGCGTCCTCTCACCCCATACAAAGTTAAAAACCAACGTCCCAATACCATTACGTCTTCCGAAAAATAAATAGCTCCCAAATGAACCATAATCTACTATAAATATACTATTCACAATGAGAACCCTCGCCTCACCGTCACTTCCTTTATACCCACACCTTCAACCTACCTATCGCCCTTCACAACTTTTTTTCCGAATTCTTTTCCCCTGGTTTGCTCACGACCCCTCATGAAAATTCCCCACAAATCTTCAAACTATCCACAATAGTCCACCCTGATCATTTCCCCCAACGGCCCTCCCACCCAAAAAATCCTATTTCCATTAATTTCTAATTTACGCCATTTATCCTCATCCCTCTGTCAACAAAACATACATAAAATTTCCCCAAACATTCGTTAATCCTTTCACAGAGCCCGAGCACCGTATGTCATCCTTTTACTACAATGCCCAGAAGTCTACCACGCCCTCCACATTCATCCGCACCCCCAATCTCTGACCTTTCTATAAAAGGATCCTAAAAAAAATTAAAAACGGATAACGGACAACCCCTGATGTAAACCCCTATTCTTTCTGTACCACTTCCAATTTACCATTGATCTAAATTTTCACGCCCTTCATACAATCTCTTCACCCACTCACTACCTCCTCCCCAATCCCCGCCGCCTCATCACCTCATACAGAACCTCGCGTTTCCACGCAACTACGCACCTTTCCAACAAGCTAAAATCCCGCCTCCCATACCCCGGGCATAATTTTTAATTCTTTCCAGCCCATTGACGACACTCCTACCCGGTATGCCACACTGACCTCCGCTATCCCCCTTTCCTAAAACCCTTTTAATCTATTGCCAAATTTTGCCAAAATCTTATAATTTTGCATTCATTAAAATAATTGGACGATAATTACCATTGTATCTTCCTCCCTTTTCGAACCAACCACTACCCTATCCCCAAACCCAAACCCTTTCCCCCAAACCATCCAACCTCATTGCTCCATCAGCGTCCCAAAACATTCCTTCACCACACCCCAATTTTCCCTTATAAAACTCATTAGCAATCCCATCCAAACCCGGGGGAACCCCCTTGAGGCCTCCCAAAGCCTCCCACACCTCCCCTTCACTAATAGCTTTTCCAATTCCTCCCTGTCTTTTCTCCCTGCCTACCCTCTAGCCTAAAACCTGATTCTGGGCCCATCCTACACTACTCATATAATCACTGAAACCCTTTATCCGCATAAACCCTATCGCCCTCTGTACCCGTACACCATGCCCTGCTCGTAACCTCCATCCCCTGTTCCACCACCATTCGTTCAATCATCCTGTCCTCCCTTCTTAGTGCAATGTCGCAAAACGTTCTTCGAAGGCCTATCCCCATCAAATGTCGTCCACTTCTTTTAAATCTACACGCTTCAAAACCACTTTATATCCATAGCCGCCCCCTTAATATTTTCAGATCCCTGTCTCCTTCCTATCACCCCCATCATAACACCTCTGCAAAATGTCCCTCCACATATTGCAGACCAAACACCCTGCCTCTGCCTAACGCCTTTTATAATACCTGCGAATAAGCGCCTTACCCTGAGTCACCCACCATTCTAACACATTATCCGCCATCGTCCTGCTGCCCAAACCCTCCCCCACCACCCCCAAAACACTCTCTCATCCCTCCCACCGAAGATTACATTCAATTTTCCAAACCCCATACCACCGTGCCACGCCATCCCAGCTCAAATCCACTAAAACCCCTGTGATCGTGGAATCCCACATCAAAGGTTTGCACCCTTCCCACCACCACCTTAGAGAAGAAATTTAACCGTTTGCCACAGACTATGTCGAAGAAAGTATGCTCAACTACTCCTCCCGCCCCCATCACATCTTTTTAATCCACACTTCAATAAATCCTTTTTAAAACCTCAAGCACACAACCTGATCCCTGGCTCAACATCCTTTTCCTAATGACACAATTGAAGTCCCCACCGCCACCACTACGCCAGGTAAATCGCAAAGATAGATCAAAATATTCCCCACAAATTCCGTTTCCCAAAAGTTACCTGCTCCGCTGGCATAAAATACCCAGGAAACACACCCCCCACCCTCCCCAGTATCCCTGCACCCCAACCACCTCCCCCCCCCACACTCCTCCCATGCTAGGAGTTGAAAAGGACTAGACTCTGAAAACGCCACTGCTGACCCACCTTGTGGCGATCCGAGGAACCCGCAAAACCCATACCCTTTATGTTCAAGTCCTTCCACCCAAGATTAGTGTCCCGAAAAAGAAGACTACCTGACATTAATCTCTCCTGTGTATCTACCCATGCCCTCTGACTTTCCCCGCACATACCATTTACATTGACGTCAAACACTGGAAGACGGTGTTATGATTTGCCCTCGGCTTCGACATTTTTCCACCATTTACCTTTCCCCAAACCCTTTCCCACCCCAGATCCACCCTTAACTTTCTCATCATCCTGTAAAAAAAACCAAACCTTTCCTTACAGACTCCACTGACGGTCTCTTACTCATTCTCTGGCAGGCGGTCAGATCTTCGTCATGCTCTGGGTTGGGTTCCTGGGCCCCCTAGGGTACCCCCACTGAAATTCCATGCAGTCACCCCCGTCCACCTGATGTACCTCCGCAATTATTACTTCTCCAGGTAAAGCCGAACATCCAAAGAAACTGTCTCCCTCACTCATCACCACGCCACCTCCTTGCCCCACCACACTGGCGGCGCCTAATCTCAAAGAGGCTCCCCCAAAAACCCCAACACCTTTTTAACTGAATACCATCAGGGATAACAGACCCCCACCAATCTCACCTAAACATCAGTCTCTTTTATCACCGGGGGTTGCTCAGCACTTGCTCCACAACCCCCTTCCAACAATTTCACTCCACGTAAGTGTCTTCTTCCACTCCAACCTGTACTACCCTCCCGCGTTCCTCCTCATTAAAGTCTTGTCTATTCTTGCTGTACTTCTCTTCTAGGCATCATGCGCTTCATACAATCCGCTGCTACATGCTCGTAAGCTCCACAGAGCTTCACACGTCCGTTGCCCCGGGTACGTAACGAAAACCCCGATTCCTAACCCGACAGCTCACATATGAAGGAAGGCTTACGTAGTGTCATCTTCAGCGAAACCCCCTTTTCCAAGAGTCCCGCCATGGGACCTCAGACCATCGTCCCACATTCACTGTATGAAATGCATACCATTTTGAAACCTTACAACCGTTTATCACATTCAAATGGTAATGCGTTTCGATCCTTATCCATGTGTATGCGGACACGCCCTCTTCTTATTTTTACGCCGAGTTTACGGTGTAAACTTTATCCTGGTATCTGTTAACAAGTTAGACCTAAGATATCAATTTCACGAATACCCTGTTGATGATTTATGCCATCCGATAAATCCTCTATCTCTATGTTGACACATCATGAAGAATCATCGGTAGTACCCCAGGTTGGGGTGAAACCCAGTTACCATGTCTACACACACTGTTTTAAAACTGTCGTCGTCCAGCCGGCTCCAGCAGAATGTCTCACTTTGAAAACTACCAGAGGGCAGGCTCAGCAACCTCACCTCCCCAAAAGGGCAGGGGAGTTGAATATTAAAATATATATCCTGCCCTAGAGAACAGGAAAACAAAGAAAAAAGAAACATCTGACTTGTCCTTATGGGCTGGACAAAAATCATTAGGGTATATTAAAAGTTGAGGGTTAGGGTTTCCGAATAAACTGAAATTTTTGGGGGGAGTAGTGCCTAGATAAACTTCGAAATGCTCTAAAGATATGACTAAGGTTAAAGTTTCCTTTCCAAAGTTGAGAAATTTTAATTTGGGGGGTTTAATTTAGGAGGAATAATAGCAAATGGGATGAAGAATATCAGAGGACGAGGGAGGTTGTAGCAATAGTGCTCCCACTGCATAGCTACTAGCATCTATGTGTAAATAAAAGGGACATCAAAATCTGGCTTGTATCATCGGAGATGAATCAAGCATGCCGTCTACTAAAAACCGTTTCTGGGGTCCAGCAGAATTTAACTTTAGTAATTAATCTTTAAAAAGGGGGGCTGCACTTTTGGAAAAATTGGAAAGAACCGCCTGTAGTAGCCAGCCATCCATAAAATTCCTGTACCCTTTTCTCTCCCGAGAAGGAAATGATATGGCTTTAATCTTAGCACTGGTGGGTGCTACTGTTCCTTGGCCGATACTGAACCTAGATACTTTATTCGGGCTTGCCCAAACTCACATTTGGCTAAATTAACCAAAATTATAAATCTTTTAGTTTCTGAAGGAGGGCTTTGCCGAGAAAACGCTCTCCCCACTCTTCACCAAGCACCACCAGGCCATCCAAGTAAGCTTCCCCCTCCTTCCAACTCATGTTTGGGCTATTCATCAACCTTTGGGAAAGGGAACCCGAACAGAGGCTCAACGGCTTAACTAAATAGTTAAACAGACCACCAGGTACTGTAAAAGCCATATCTCTTGGGCTCGGGTGGAGAAGCAATTGGGACAACCCCGTAACAGGTCTAGTCTACTTATTTTTTAACACCAGAGACTTTGTTATTAAATCGTCACCCTAGGTAGAGGGACCCCTCCGGGGACGGTCACGGGGTTTACTCTTCCGCAGTCGGTACATACTGTAAGACCCATCCGTTTTGGCATGAGGACGCAAAAAGGCCCACGGACTTTTACTGCGCCATCAAAACCATGGGTTAACAGAAATTTTATCTCTTTCCCCAAAGCCCTTTTTTTTAAGGACTTTTTCATACGTTTTCTTTTAATGGGTGGAGCACCCTGAACATCCCATCATGCGTCTCCAGTGTGCAACGCTTGGGCCCGTCCCTGTATAACCCTCGGATAAGCCATCAGCAACTCCTTAATTTCTTTTGTTCAGTCATCTCATATTATTAAAAAATGGTCCATAGTACCAAACTTCCGAATTTTTCTAAGGGTTTTCTCTATTCTAGAGACACCTACAAGGCATGCGCCTCTTCTTGGGGTAGGCAGACGAGGTTTATTCATAATATTTTCTTATGTGTGGTATGTATGGTTCATTTTTATTTTACCTGAGGTGTACCAAGAAATTTTTTCTCGCCAGCTTTTTAACTATCTCAAGGGGGCCCTTCATACCTGGCTGTAATCTCAGTACTAACTTCAGTACTAATTTCATAGAAAAAACCTTATCCATTTCTTGAAAGAGCGCTGAGCAGCGCTCTTATCGTTTTGTTTTTTCCCATTTAGTACAAGTTTTTGTCATTTTTTCCAAAGACAGTTTCTTGTGAAAGACAAGTGCTTTTTCCCCTTTGGAGAGGGATAAATACAAAGGTAGATCAGCTCTCCCCATCCATGCCCCCTTTTCCAACAAGGTGGTTCTTGTACTGAAAATGTTCATATATCAAACCCAAAGGGTTTTTGTACCCAAAACCCTTTTTGTTCACTCTCCGATCACCAGAGAAGAAAAGGGATGCCTCATCCCAACCTTAGAGAACTTTTTCCAAAACGGGAAACCATCATAAATTTTTAAAAGGGTTTGATGGAACCTCCTAAGGCTCCGGTTTAAAAATTTCTATAAATAAGAGAAGGGTTTACAACCAAAGCCCCAGATAAAGCTTCTTGGAACACCTTAGTGAAGTTTTCTGCCCCCTGAACTTCCGAGGAAAACCCTACCGGGGAAAAATCTTAATGGAACAGCTTGGGGATACCTGGTAGGTATCCATCATAGTCAACAGGTATTGATTACCCATCTTGGTTTTAGAAAGGGGGCCCCATAGCCAAATTATCAAAGAGAAAAAAGCCTCCTCTGCGATGGGAATGAGGGGATCGGGAGGGGGGCCTGTGCTGGTTTCCCCTTTTTCGGGAAAAATGGGGACACCACAAAGGTACCACCACCGTGTCTTTCATCTTGTCCCGAAAATATCGTGACAATCTCTTCCCATTGTCTTCCGATCCTCAGGTGCCTTCCCCTCATCGGGCTATTATGGGCCGTCCAGGCCAGGGTTCGAACTTTCCTGGTAAGACCAATTAAAGGTTTTGCCCCAAACTAAGTCCCTTTAAATTTTCCCTAGATTTTAAAACGTAGGTCTTTACTAAAATAGAAGCAATTTTTCTACATCCGCTGCCCCACTTTGTGTAATGGCTATCTTTTATCCATTCCAAAGAAGAATCTTTCAGGGGCTTCGCTCAAATTTTTTAAAATCGGTAATCCAAGGCAGTTAGATCTGATGTCGAATTCGGGCCGAATCTCAACCTCTGGCACGAGCTTCACTAACAATAGATCCATCGATAAGAGGGAGAGATTTGCCATGGCTCTGGTGACCATAGCGAGAAGAAATAAAGGGACCGAGGGGAAAATTTTCCGGATATGCCTACCACTGCATATCCATCATAAGCATCTTATTATCAGGTATATTTATGGAGGGAACCCTGTAAACGGTTCCTCCTTTGATTCTAAGAGCATACCCATCAGGGGTATAGGTAAAGTCATTCAAAGGAAGTACCCCTTTCCCCTCAAACGGGAAAGAGTCCCGGTGTCTCTATAAGATTTACTTCAACGAGTGGGGATTGGGTTACCCCGGTCTTACCTGGGAAAACTAAGAACTCATCGACTCACTTTCTTTCTGACATGGTCGTGGGGGTGGGGATTAGAAGAGGAAACTTTCTGACAGACAGGGGTTCGCCTGTCCTTAGGTCCTCCTGTCCCTTTTTTCCATTTTGTATGGGAGTCACATCCAGAACTTTATACTTTCCCGTCTCTTTCAACTTTTAACAGAGGCCCCCACATGCCCTTTTCGACAGTGGAGCAGGTAGGTTTTCCTTACTTTACCTACCTCCGGCAGGTTGGGGATCAAGATTACGCTGTTATTAGGTTGGGAACCCTAAGAGTTTGCCTGACGTGGGAAATCTCGAATCCTCTTTGGGCGGTCCTGCCAACTTTTTTGGGGTTTTTTCCTTTCCTACTTTCTTTTGGGGGGGTTTTCCTTTTTTAATAAGAGAAATTTCATTATGATCAGCAGCGAGCCGAAGTCATAACCTCCAAAGTCTGATGATCATAGATATAGGGGCCCTGACAGCATAACTCTTCCTTACATGAGTTAGGCTTCCATAGAGTCAAACCTGCTTACCACCTTTCAAGGGCCACTGTCTTGTGATGAGGTAATTCTACAGATAAAAAATCTAATGGATGAAAAGATTGTAAAGAACAGAAGAATGGATGGGAACTGGAACGGTGGGGTCCGCGTATAGCTGACCCAGCGTATAGCATTTCCCCATGACCGTGGAAGATCCAGCGATAGCCGACCCAGCCAAAAAAGCTGACCAAAACATTTAACCAACACTCTAAAACCTGTGGCTGAAGTGTTAAAACATTGCATTTGCTGTACGTAAGAACCACTGTTCGAGTCCACATCCATTCTTCTTATTCAATTTTTGCAGTATTAAATAATTTATTTTTATAGAATTAACTTTATGTTTCATTAAACTTCCCAAAAACTTTTGATATTCATTTATTAATAAATTTTATTTAAAAATATTATAGTGATCTTATATAAGGTTGTTGGAATTGGTGTTTGTTTACAGATCCTTATTAAAGTAGAGTATTAGGTGTTGAATACCATGGTTGTGAAGGATGTAGTCTGTTGTCGGGAAGTTGAAGCTGAAAGAACACTGATCATCTATATCAACAACACTTGTGTTTCCTGGACGCTACCTACAGTTGAGAATGAAATTTGGATTTTAGATTTTGCCCCGAATACTGAAATTATGGGTCATCTTCACTCACTATGAGCAAAGAACCATTAATAAAACTGTATATGACAGCCTGTCATATACAGTATGCAGATATCCCTTCCTGGAGTCTACTCTGGACTCAGTTTCGGGGTCACTGACTCCCAGCCCAGTCCCACGCCAGGTTTCTAGGTTGCCGGCCTGATCTGTTGAGCCAGCCGCATGAAATCCAAAGTATGTACCCAACCTGGTTGATTAAAAGCGGAACCATTTGAGGAACTAATAAGGTTTCATTTAATATAGCCAGGGTCTGTCTGAAGAGAAAGTGCTGAAGAAAGTCTTATCTCCTTACACTCAATCATAACAATGGTCGTCAATGACGGGCGAGTTGAGGCCTTCTCATAGCCTTTCTCAAGATTTAGTCCCTTAGTGAAAACTGGATACATGGACTAAGCTTATATCACATCGCCTCGTCTAGAGACAGACCGCTTGTTTGATGACACATAAGGGAATTGCTAGAAATAGGTTGCGATTTTTTGTTGGAACAAAGATAGAAACAAACCTGACAAGAACAACCCCGAAACAACCCCGACAACATAAATTTCCTGTCTTGGCTCTGTCTTTTCTTCTCTGAAACAAAGAAAAATAAGAATAATCCAACTATTCTATCCATGATGTTCCTCTTCCAAAAGGTTCGTATTCATTTACAATTATGCATTCTTTGTTTCCATTTCATTGATGATCTTTTCAATAATTAGTCAGAGCTGAAGGTGAACATGAAATCAGCTTTGTTTTTACTGTCGAAATGTCTTATTCATCTTTGCTTTTTTCAATATTATGTCAGTTGAATCTTTGTTGTTCACTTGTGGTGTATGTGAGGTCACTGAACTTGCAGGTGTTGAGAACTCAGACATTTGGGACTGATATTGTCCACAATGTTCCCTGTTCCTCCATCATCTTACTTCCATGAGTCAAGCTGCCTGGAGCATTTTAGGTTTTCTTAAGTGTTTGCTTGACTAGATTGCAACCGAGGTCTGCCCAAACTGATTTTAGAGCCTGACAAATATATGAAAGCCTTCTTGAAACCTCTCCTGTAGTCGTTCGATGTTTGCTCTCTTGGATGGAGACAGACTTAGTGTGGTTGTAGGGTCCTGCTGCAGCAAATGCTGGCAGAGTGTCGGAAACATCACGCAAGTGATTCAAAGGAGACCCATGTGATTTGTTGATCACGGTTCGTGTAAGCATCCGCTGATATCTGCCACAACTGACTAGATTGATATTTGTACTAAGTTCAGCTTTTTCTGCTGTCTCACTAATCCTAGTGACCAGTGACTTACTGGGAGATACTTTACCTGAGACGCCGCTCTGCCTGTATGTCATAATGCATTTTGTACAGGTTTGGCAGCTGACATTTAAACCACTCCAGAAGGATTACATATTATTATTATTATTATTATTATTTTATTATTATTAGTAGTAGTAGTATTACGTAATATATGACTTTCAAGAGAAAATACCTTACAGAATGAATAATTTTTTCTTACCGTGATTTCTTTACCGTAGATTTCATTCATTTGGTGGTAGACACTACTTTCAGCATGTGATGCTGTGGTTGAATGTACCTTTCTGTTTACCTATTCGTTCCAGTAAGTAGATCATGAATGTGTGGAAACTGCCATGCATTAGAACTATCTTTATGATTACCAGGTGTGAAACACCAGGAGTCACTAGCTTTTCCAGCAGATGTTGACTCAAATGTTATTACTGAAGAACATATGTCTGCTGCCCAGGTTGCTGAGCAACTCCAACACAAACAGAATGTTTGCCACCTGGATGCTTGCGGATCATTGCAATACAGTATGGAGGACCAGTATACTAGTGATGACTGGTATGTGTCAACCCTGCCAATTTTGAGCTGATCATTGTAATGGAATAATTGTTTCATAAAATATCAGCCCTCATACCACACTTTTAGAGACGTGAAGTTCTTAAACTTGATGTTTCGAAGAATCTGGGTGGCGAAACAGTACTTCTATGGTATCAACTTTTGACTTCACTACTACAATGTTCGGTTCAGAAATGTTTCTGTCCATTTGCCATGGCACGTTTTGCTCCTCCTGTGGTCAACGCAGCTATCATGTCCATCCCGTGGAATGTACCTTTACAGTCAAATAATATAAGAGTATAGGATTCAATGAAAAAATAACAATAACAAGGCCAATGCATCATTTTCAATACTAAATTGGTGGACACAACTTGCATTCATTTCAACGTGAGTAGCCTTCACCATACGACGAGGTGTAAATTCTGTCTCATGAAGAGTATCCACCCATACAGGTGATGCACCTGCATTGCTGACCAATCTGTAATTATGCAATGACATTCTGCTGCGGTCTTACTGCATGTACTGAACCTTGTCCAATATAGTTACTTTTTGAAGAGTTGTTTGTTTTTCCCCACAGAAGGATACTCTAAATATTCTGTAGTGTCTCTGGAAGGATGTCCAGTGCAGAGTCGAACAGATTCCTTACTGTTAGATATCCACCAGCGGAAGGAGCATTTGATTTAATATCGTTCTGGATCAGCCTTGATTTCTCAATTATAGCTCTCGTTTGTTTTTCGTCATATTCTCGATGTTCATCTTTGTAGTAAGAATATCACAGTTAAGGAGGGTGCCTGAGGGTGCCCTGAGGTGCCTCGAGGGTGCCCCGTGGCCTGATTCTAAAGCTTCGTTTCCATGGTGATTGTTCTGAGTTCGACTCTCAGCGCGGATAGAAACATTGGGCGTGTTTCTTTACACAGGTTACCTGTTCACCCATCAGTAAAATGGGTAACTATGAGTTAGTCGGGACTGGTGTGGGTCGCATCCTGGGACAAGGCCTAATTTGCACGAAATGCTCTGCATAACAAGGACTTTCTATATAGTAGTATGTCATTGATGCTCGCCAGGACTGTATACTTTGGTTGATGTACTTGTGTAAATAAAGATACGTTTATAAGCCAGTCCCCACTGCGAAATAGATAGAGCTCCATACTGCCCTTTGATTGACTAACAGAATAGCTGGTAAGGAAGCGAGCTCTTCGATTACATACTCTTTCATTTTGCCCTGAAGGAATGAAACTGACAACAGTTTCCTATTATTCAAACTTTAGACATGAACACATCCTGAAGAATTCTGATTGATCATGTTTAAGCCGTCTGCATTTGGTTGCGTTTTCCATTCGTTCCAGCCTGAAATTGGTGCGCGTTTGGCAACGTATTAGAAATTGACATAGCAGGTACATGCAGTCAACTGCATGGAAGATCTTTCCAGACAGGACGCCCAGTTTGAGCCTGTACAATAAATGACTAGTCATCAAACGACTTATCACCATTGGATGATCCTGACGTAACTGTAGTGATCATCTCAGATAACTAGGGTCCTACAGGACAGACAGTCAAACTTTCTGTTGAAAGACCTATAGACACGTGCACTTCTCTTCAGTGAGAGTTGAGGAACTAATGATCTGTTGATTTTCAATAATGATTTGAGGTCCTGTTTAATGTTGATTGTGCGTATCGTACATCCAGTCATCACAACAATGCTTTTCTTTTCACCTCTCTCTCAACACTTACAGCACGATACCACTTGGCGCCATTTTGGATCTATGATTTAACAAACCAAATCCATTAGCAGCAATGGATTTCCTTGATCCTTAAAAATCCCATTAGATAAAAACTGATAAAAAAACTTTGTTATATCTTTTAAGAGCTAGTGATTTTTTTTCACAAACACTATTAACAGCATCACTACCTGGGGAGTCTACCTGAAGCTCATTTGGAATATTGATTGATGCCTAAACACGCTGTACTTCTGAATCTATTATATTTTCATAGTCAGTCTCAGTCTTCCACGCTGTCCTTACCTAAGATGTTCATTTGTACCTTCTCACCTTGTTCCTGTCTGCTGCTACAGCTCCTTCACGGCCATTTAGAAAGATGTCAGAGGTGAGTTTGGTGGTTTTTCGCTAACAGAGTGTGCCTGGTGGTCGGTTTGTCCTGACGTGTGGGGTGTGAGGATGGCAGACCCTGCCTTCACACACCACCTTCCTACACTTTGCACCTCCCACTTGCACCTCCTACACTTGTACCTCTCTCCTACAATGTAGGGTAACCTCCACACAACTTACTCCCCCTCTTGTGCTGTCTCCTGAATTCCCTGTGAATTTTGGCTAAAAGTTATGTATCTGACCACTGCATCTCACCTGATAAACCAGCTCAGAATCACCTAGAAGCTTTACATTCTTCTACCAGCTACAGTAGACAGGAGGTAAGGTTTTGGTGTGTTATAGTGTATACCGTGTGTGTACACCAAACACACACCTACACACACTGCTTCCTCACTTCCTTATGCTCTATCTAGCTAATTTTGGTAGAAGTTTCCTGGGAGATTATAGTAGATATAAGAATGAATACACAAAAAGACCACTGCTGTCTGATAATTACTCGTTATTTATGAGTCACACTCTGAAGTGTTCCCCTGGGTCCTCTTTGATCTCGACTATCTTAGTTCTACTGGCCATGCAGAGAGCGATTATGACCAGGGTTAACACTCTCACCCTGAAGACTGTATATTTATTGTTGAGCCTAAGAATGCTTGAAAAGTTGGGAGTGAGTCTCACCAGGGGTTCTAGCTTCAACACCCTTGTTTCATGGTGTCTATTGGTTTGCCCCATCAAACCCACATAAATACCAGTAGCGGTAAAATATGAGCTTTTGCATGACTTACCTGGGTGTGTGTATCAAAATTCATAACATGATACAGATATCGAGGGTTTGATTGAGCACGACGTGAGACATCTTCACCTCTTGGTACATTGAACGTCACCTAACGACCATCACTTGTCTACAAGTTCAACTTAGAACTATATCTGCATATGTCCACAGGCGAGAAAGTTCTCCAACATTGTTCATACAATAATAGTGACACAGGAGAATAGCTTTGTGTATAAGACACATAAGCCACTTGCTTTCTTGTATGTCCATGTTTATTCATGGCAGGGAGTGTTTCATTTTCCTGAGATTGATTTGCACTAAGTTATATACATACAGATACGACCCAGAATGTTTTGCATTTCAACGTGCTGACATAATACGTTGAAAACGTCAACGCCGATCTTACTTCCAAAGTAATACACTTGGAACATAAATTCCCCTGCACCCTTTTACAGTCAGGATTTGGTTGATATACGTTCAGTCATTAGTGCCAGCTCTCGTGACCTAACAGAAGAAGAGTGTGGACACAGAGCTCATGTGGTTAATGAGCATAGTGCCACTAGCTCTATATTATCAGGTTAGAGAATATTATCTGTTTAAATGTCTGAGGAAATAAAAGCTTCCTCGACAAACATTGATCTACATCCCATTAGAGAGTGTCTGATTACTCATAGGTGTTACAGGTAGTTGATTGTGTTGTTCTTGCAGGCAGGGTAGCAATGGTTGATGGTTTGGAGGTTTTACTTTATTTGGTGATAATGTGAGGGCACACAGGCAAAGTGTGTTTGTGCCCCAAGGCCCGGGAGAGGGCCATGCCCAGGCAAGTGAGAGGAGTAGGCCTGTTGGACTGAGTGGATGCCTGGATGCTAAGTGAGAGAGACAGTGGTCTGGGGCATACCCACACAGAGACCTGTTCCCAGGAAACTATGGGAACTAGGCATGTAGGGCTTACTGGCTGTATTTTGTTTGGCCACCTACCCATGGTTTAATCTGACCATGACTGGTATAAAAACTTGTTTCTCTCTCTCGCAAGAAATATACAGAAACACAAAATAAGTATATATATATATGTGTACAGAGGAAGAAAAAAAAAAAGGTGTGCTTCTGTGGTCTAAGGCAGTGAGCGATGCAGCACTTGTGCCTTCCTGCGTCTGGATGATATCATGTAACACAGGAGACATAACAGGTAAAAGTATCTCTCTCCTTGGGATGGGGAAGTAGTCATCATAGAAGCTGTAGGTTCATTTCCAATCAGGCACAAAACTCTGGTGCCTCGAGTGGAGGCGTCGTCATTGCATCACAACTGACAGGGACTTTCCTGGCAAGTGACTCAGCAGGACATTTCGGACTGGTACCAGTCACTGGGGCTGTCACCCATGGCAGGAGGTGGAGTAGTCGGGCAGACGACTCAGCGAAACATCTGGAGGTCGTAATGCACACCTTACTGCAGTGAGCAAGGAATACAAGTGATATCATCTTTTTGCAGAGGCTGTCACTGAAGCTTGTGATGATGAGGCTGCTGAGCTATCTCCTGCTGATAGCACAATAGACTACCAGTGCTTAATGAGTGCCATTTTCATGGGATGAAGCATAGTTACAGCAGAGGATGGTCTATGTGTCCTCAGACTGTTTCAGATATAACTCAGACTCTGACTATATCTCAGGAGGTGAAGTGGAATCAGCCCAGATTGTGGAATTAGCCTCAGCAGTGGTATCAGGCAGTTGAATATAAAATAGTTTTCTTGTACAAGGGGCTCGGACACTGTAGTTGATGCCTAAATCTGACTGATGTCAGCTGTCAAGGAGCGGTGTCACACTGGGTGGCAAGTAACACTAGGTACTACATCGGTCCACACAGCACAGCCGTGCTCAAGACTGTACAGGATACACGGAAACTGAAATACACCTACTGCACATGCGGTACAACATGGTTTACTAGCAAACAGATTTTTGTGCAAATATCGACACTAAGCCATTCATGAACATGTGAGAACACTGACTGAGAGGAAATATAAATAACACACGATATATCTTCTCTCAAACTTCTCAACAATACTGAAAATAAAATTTACACTTCACACTAGGAACACGTGACATCATGTGGTGATGTCAGGGGTGACGTCGTGAGGTGGATATGGGGTGTCATCACGAGGTGACATCAGCAGACGTCACGAGGTGATGTCCTGGAGTGACGCCAGGAGGGGATGTTCATGGGGGTGACATCGCGAGGTGATGCCAGTAGACGTCCAGGGTGACGTCAATGGAGTCGGGCAGCACGTGACTATAAGGCAGACGTCATACCGATGCGGCAGCCCAGACTACAGCATGGCTTGGGACATCTGGCTTGGTAACCCACGTGGTTTGGTGATCCACGTGACTTGGTGATTCATGTGGCTTCATGATCACCCCACGGCTTGCCAGACAGTGGCTTCGAGTGACCTAGGGCACTTTGGGATACACAGCTGCAGAGAATTTAAGAAATTTACAGAAAACACTGCAGCAGAGAGGAGTGAGGTTGGTGAGGGTGGAGGTGCAGGGCGGGAGAGTGGGTGAGTGGTATAGTGGAGCCAGGACCATGCACCTTCCTTCTCTCACCTCACAACACATGAGGATAGACATCCACACTTTAGACGCTGAAATCACCACAAAACTCACCTCTGACTTGCTGAAATAGCCAAATAGAGCTGAATAATAACAGCAGAACATACAGGCGGCTGAGGCGTACTGAGGAGCAGCGTGGGGATGCTGTGACAACTCGGAGAAATTCGACAGTCTGGCCTGGATCCTGCTTGTACTGTGTCTGGATGCTGAGACTCTGCAGACACACCATCAGGATAACTCAAGCCGAGAGATGATGCTTCTTGCAGGCTGATATGAAGACAACTTCATTCCTCTTCTCTTCCGGGCAACACATCTTGTTGGGAGATGCACCGCTTCGCCACCATTAGCAGAACAAAAGAATATCAGGCCATCTTGCACGGGGCAGCAATGATAAGGCTTCGGGAGGCCTCTACCGATTTGCGATAACGTGAGAAGATAGGCAGGTGGTTTGTGCCTGCTGGTCTGGAGGGGCCATGTCCCATGCGAGGGTGAGAGAGTAGGCCTGTTGACTGAGTGATGCCTGACTGGGTGAGAGAGACAAGTCTGGGCATGGGCCTCTACTCAGAGACTGCCCCCAGTGTGGAAACTATAGAGCTAGGCATGTAGGCTTACTGGCTTATATAAGGAATACATGTTAAGATATATGGATGTTTCTGTATCCTTCAATGAAGCTATGCCAAAGACATAAAGTTTTAGTTTCATCTCTGCTAATGGAAAGAAGGGGGAGGTCATGACCCTCTTAGTCCATGCCGCACTGCTAGTGTGGAAAGAGAGAATAGCTGATGTTTCTGGGGGAGAAAATTTTCACAGAAAATTCCTCCACCTGTGCCCCTTTTATGAATCCTCGGGGTTGAGCACCGCTAAGCTTACACACCACAATGCCACACTGCCACTGCTCTCACAATAATTCTCTGACCTTGTGATCCTCCACAACTTGTGTTACCTTGCTAATTTAGGGATAGCATTAAAAATGTTTCACAATACCCTGAAAATTAGAGAGATATGGAAGTTTTACTGTGTTGCTCAGTTCTGAGAAATGGGCAAAGAACACATCTGGTCACAACTTGATGACCTGCCACATTGTTTCAGCAAGAACTGCCCGCTACGTCACCAGCGGCAGTGATGTTTCCCCACTATGTCACATAGTTTTCGGGCTCAGTTCAGGATGGATATTCCTCCAGTCGAGTCCCTGTTTCCCGTGGCACCTCATGGCTCACTGCACTGCCCACAATATTTTTAGCACACCTCCTTTTTTCTTCTTTCCTTTAAGTTTTTGTTTATTGTGTATGGTTTTGTCATCCATGTTACCATGCCAGTCCATTGTTTCTAATGAGGGGTTTTACTATTATTAAAGTTGGACGACTGGTAGAGTGCCTATAAAAAAAAACCCCCCTGTAGTTTGTATGTCGCCCTTGCCTCTGCAGACCTTCCTCCTGGCATAGGGTTAGATCACTCATACTGCCTGTGTACAGCATTCCCAAAGCCTATTATACCATCAGAAACAAAACTTAAGAATTAAATCAAAAAACGGTAATCGGGAAAAAGTTGAGAAATATGTCTAGTTCCCTACTAAAAACATGGGAGTCTGTTTGAATCCTCATGCATGAAGGGGGAGGAGAGCGGGGTTTTGTAACACCCACTGAGTTGTCTCTCAGTGTTTTCCCTTTCCTTCCTGCTTACATTGGAGGTATCCTGCCCTGTCTGCCAAGCCTCTGAGTTCATTAGCAATTTCGGTGAGAAGGTTTGATAACTTTCCCAGTATATTCCAGGTGTAAATTTAGATATTTTTTTTCCCCTGTGCTCTGGAGTGGTTCTAAGAACCTGGGCAATACTAGTAATTTATATGTTTGATTGAATTTATATGAGCTGTGGATCTTTATACATTTTCCAGTTTATCAATTTTGCCTCCCTTTGGGAGGCTGTTAGTACACAGCAATTTCCGGGCCTGAGGGGAACAAGACCCAAAGAGTATCATCATTGGCTTGGATCTCTTGTTCTTAAGTTCTATTTTTCAACTTATCATTTTCCATGTAGTTGGGATGATAACATTGTTGTTTTTTGAACGTTCAATCTTTTTGTAATTATCACTCCAAGGTCTCTACATTTGACTTACATTCTTTTTAAGTTTTGAGTTTGTCTTGAAATTAATCTTTTTTTTTATTTCCTCCATTCTTCCATGACATATTAACTGAAATTGGTCCTCATTGAACATCCTATTGCTGTCAGTGGCCAACAGGAAGACATTGTTTATGGGGTTTTTGGGAGGCTTGCTGTGTCTTCTATAGATGCTACTTATACAAATTCTAGTACCTTAAAAAGGATGACAGTGTTTGTATGATTTAGTCCCGGCCTATGTCAGATATTAGAAGGGGAAAAAGAAGGGCGAAAACTGCCTTGGGACAACTTTCACTGCAGTAGCCTTTATTTACTATTGTTCTTTGGGTCCTGTTTGTTAGTTAAAATCCATCTGCCCACCTTTTTTCCCCCATTCTTTACTATTTAGGGATCCATTCGAATTGAAAACTTTGAAGTCAGTATATTGTTTGATAGAGTCCACACGGAAAATGAGGAAATTAAGGCACACGGAATAGGGGGAAAATTTTTTCCCGATAGAGAAAAAGGTTGACAAGAGGGAGAGTTTGATAAATAAAATCGGAGGGGAAGGTCACGCGGTGTTCCACATGGGTCGATTGCCCTGTTAAATCCCATAAACGACATAGAAGGGAATAAATAGCACAAGTTTGTCGATGACACAAATAGGCGTCCAATTCATTCAATGAGGACATTAGAGCACCGAAGATTTGAATAAAAATGATGCAGCAAAAAAGTTTTGGAGATGGTTAAAAAGAAAATGAAACAATATTGAACAGGCAAAGCTGCCACATATAAACTAAGTAGTAGATTTAATATACTGATTAAAAGGATTTAGGAGTTCTGTTACAGTAATCTAAAACCAAAAGCAGTGCAGTGTCATTTAAAACTTAAGAACCTTGGCTTTTATCAGAAGAAAAATAGGAGTCCTCAGGTTGTTTCTTCAACTCTATATATCCTTGGTTAGGCCTCATTAGATTATGCTGCCCAGTTTTTGGGCACCGTATTACAAATGATATAAATGCTTGGAAACGTACAAATTAGATGAAAAAGTTGGGTCCCATGTATCAGAAATCTTCCCTATGAGGATAGACTGAGGCCCTGAATCTGGGACTCTAGAAAGGCATAATTAGGATAATGATTTTAGGTGATGAAAAAGAATAAATAGGATGTAAATAGCGTGCTAATTTTAGTAATACGGACTCGCAGCAATGACTGTTGAAAATTCAGATCGGAAGGATAGAAAGCATTTTGGTAATGAGTTATGAGGGAAAAAACTTCGAATACATGTTTAGAGCAAAACGTTTAGTTTTAAAATAGGTTAGATAAATACATGAGTGGGTGTGTGTGAGTTGGACCTGACTAGCTTGTGCTACTGGTCAGATGCCATGTCTCTTCCTTATGAATGTGCCCTTGACCTGGCGGGGTTTGGGGGCATTTTTTGCCGGGGGGTGAAATTGATGACCTTGAAAAGGGCAGAGAACTTCACTCCCAAACTGCAAAAAAACCACCTCAATTACGAACGCTTGAAGTTCCTAACCACAATTTCTAGAAGGGTGGGGGGAGAGAAGTATATAAAATACATGGAAAATTTTCGAGGGATTAGTCCCAAAATTTGGGAAGAAAATCACCCCCTTTACGAGCAAAGACCCGGCAGGCGATGTAACATCCCCCCAATGAAGAAGTCCCTTTTTAGACGTTGGGGGGACAACACAATAAGTGTCAGGGGCCCAAGATTGTTAAACCCGCTTCCCAGCATACATCAGGATTCCCCCCCGGCTGTTTTTAAAGCGGGCACTGGACAGGCACCAAAGTCGGTACCTGACCAGCCAGGCTGTGGTTCATACTTTGGGACTGCGTGCGGCCAGCAGTAACAGCCGGTTGAAACAGTTCGGTCCAACATGAGTTCACGGACCAGGCGGGGGCCGGACCCCGGAATTTTTTCGGAAAAACCCCCAGAGACTTGGACCTCGCAGGGCCGTAGGTCTGCGGGCAGGTTGAAGGGACCAAAACAGCCATTTGGTCTAGCAATCGCAAAAGGAAGCAGCCCCCTTCTGAACCCAAGGATCTGGGTTGGGAATTCTGCGATTCCAAGTGATTTGTAATCTTTTTTAATAAAACCCTTTCAAAAATTTTTTAATGGAAAGGGTTTTTTCCAAGTTTTAATATGCCTCTGAATGAAAGTTTTTCTTTATCCAGGAGAATGAACTTATGTCAATTTTTCTGAGTTTACTGCATTTGACATTATAATGTTCTGAAATAGGTCTTCATTATTAATGAAAATAAAGTCTGGGCATTTTTAGTCTGGTTGGTTCTGTTTTTGTTAAATTTTAAAGGGGTGAGATTTTGGTGGTTCAGTTTGGGAGACTGTTCATTCAAATTAGCTCCTGGGATCTTTCAATATTACATTTGTTCTCCATTCTTCCATTTTTAATTGACTTAAATTTTAAGTCTCTTAGTGAGTTTATTCGGGGTTTTGATATTTAGAAACATTAAGTTTTAGAGAGGTTTTTGAACTGCTGCGAAGTAGCATCTGGTGGCTTTATAATGACAATAACTAGATTTAGATTTTTAATTTTAACCACCAAAGTTTCGACAAAACATTCAGTACCTGGCTGCATGTCCCGACTCTACGCAGTCCAACCCTCCCTTGTCGTCTGTTTTTATATTCTGTCACAACTGAGTAGTTTGACCTAACAATCCATATTTCGTTGCTGTAGTTTTTCGTCGGTTTTCTGTAAAGGCACCAAAACACAGTACAGACTCACTAATGAACGGTATTTTTTTGTTACTTGGTTGAAGACCCTGAATGCAAAACAAATGATGTTATGTTATTTCGCTTAGATGGGAAATTTTTTTGTTGGCTTCAGTATCTGTGGCTTTGTAAGCCGCTACTGGCTTTGTTTCAGTGGCTTGTTTCCAGTCCAGGATGGTTAATACAGGTTCAATTCTTACACTTTCTTGCTATTATTTTTGCTTGCCATCTTCCCAACCACAACAAACAGACCTCCCCAACCACAACCACCTTTCCTCCCTATACCACAACCACTAGTCCTCCCTCTACAACAACAGCCAGTCCTCCCCAACTACAACCAACAGTCTCTCCAACAACAACCACCAGTCCTCTCTTTACCACAGCCGCCAGTCATCCCCCCAACCACTACCACCAGTTCTCCCCTACCAAAACCACCAGTCCTCCCAAACGACAACAACCAGCCCTCCCAACCACAACAAACAGACCTTCCCAACCACAGCCACCAGTTCTCCCCAACCACAACCAACAGTTCTCCCCTACCACTAACACCTGTCCTCTCTCTACCACAACCACCAGTCTTCCCTCTACAACAACAACCAGTCCTCCCCAACCACAACAAACAGTCCTCCACAACCACAACCACCAGTCCTCCCCAACCACAACCAACAGTCCTCCCCTACCAAAACCACCAGTCCTCCCTCTACCACAACCACCAGTCCTCCCCTACAACAACAACCAGTCATCACCAACCACAACCAACAGTCTCCCCAACAACAACCACCAGTCCTCCACAACCACAACCACTAGTCCTCCCCTACAACAACAACCAGTCCTCACCAACTACAATCAACAGTCTCCCCAGCCACAACCACCAGTCCTCCCTCTACCACAACCACCAGTCCTCCCCCTACAACAACAACCAGTCTCCCCAACCACAACCACCAGTCCTCTTTATCCATAACCATAAGTCCTCCCCTACCACAACCACCAGTACTCCCATACCACAACCACCAGTCATCCCCAACCACAACAACCAGCCCCCAACCATAACATCCAGTCCTCCCTACGCCACCAGTCCCTCCCCAACCACTACCAATTCCTCCCCTACCACAACCACCAGTCCTCCCCAACCACAACAACCACCCCTCCCAACCACAACAAACAGACCTACCTAACCACAGCCACCAGTTCTCTCCAACCACAACCAACAGTTCTCCCCTACCACTACCACCCAGTCCTTTTTTCTACCAAACCAAACCAGTCCCCCCTCTAAACAACACCCAGTCCCCCCTTACAACAGCCAGTCCTCCCCAAACCACAACCAACAGTCTCCCAACAAAAACCCAAACCAGTCCCCCCCCAACCATAACCTCCAGTCCTCCCTTTACCACAGCCACCAGTCCTCCCCCAACCACTAATACCAGTTCTCCCCTACCACAATCACCAGTCCTGCCCAACCACAACCAACAGTCCTCCCCTACCACAACCACCAGTCTTCCCTTTACCACAACAACCAGTCCTCCCTCTACAACAACAACCAGTCCTCCCCAACCACAACCAACAGTCTCCCAAACCACAACCTCTAGTCCTCCCCAACTAAACCACAAACAAATACGGGTGGCCGACCCGGAAACAGAGTTCAAATTTTCCAAACCGTCGCGTGCCACTGGGCCAGAGGGCTTACAAGATTCATCCAACAGGTATTTTACCCCATAGAAGTTAGAGGCACACGGGCCAAAAAATAAAAATTTTTTACAACTTCCCCCGCTGAGGGCCTTAGTTTTCAGTTTTTTCGTCCCCAAACCTTAGACTCACGAATCGTAAAAGATTACAAAAAAACCCAATACCAGTATTATGTTGACGGCTTTGAGAGGGACTTGAGCTACTTGTCACTTATGTTGAGGGAGATTCTCGGGGACTCCCGGTGGAAAAGTGGTGCCATGCTAACCCTTCCAATGGTGTAGAAATATACCTAGTTGGAAAGACCTTATTAACATGAGTGGTTCGCGACTGTCTGAGTTTTAGGACTTGACATGGTTCAGAATCCACCAGTGGTAAAGGCTGGGTGCCAACCACGGGGCCTCCCCCCCCACAACCAACAGTCTCCCCAAAACCCCAACCTCGTCCTCCCCCCCTACAAACCCCCAGTTCTCCCCAACCACAACTATCAGTCCTCCCCCCCCACAACCACAAGTGCTCCCCAACCGTAACCTCCTCCTCCCTTTTCCACAGTCACCAGGGCCTCACCCAACCACTACCACCAGTCCTCCCCCACCACAACCACCAGTCCTCCTTATAACAATCATTAGTCCTCCCCAAACCCAACCACTAGTCCTCCCAACCACAACCATCAGTCCTCCCCCACCACAACCTCCATCCTCCCTAAACAACTACCAGTTCCTCTCAACCACAGCAACCAGCCCTCCCAACCACAACAACCAGTCTGCCCAACCACCAGTCCTCCCCAACCACAACCAACAGTCCTCCCCAAGAAACCAACCCGCCTCCTAAAACCCTAACCTCCAGTCCTCCCCTTTTTCCCCAGTACCAGTCCTCCCCAACCACTACCACCAGTCCTCCCTACCACAACCACCAGTCCTCCCAAAACAATCATCAGTCCTCCTACCACAACTACCAGTCCTCCCCTACCACAACCAACCCGTCCTCCCCAACCCAAAAACCAGCCCTCCCTACAACAACAAACAGTCCTCCCCCAAACCCCAACCACCAGTTCACCAAACCCCAAAACCCCCATCCTCCCTTCTACCACAACCACCAGTCCTCCCCCCTACAACAACAACCAGTCCTCCTCAACCATAACCTCCAGTCCTCCTTTTCCAAAGTCACCAGCCCTCCCCCAAACTACCACCAGTCCTCCCCTACCACAACCACCAGTCCCTCCAAAACTATCAGTCCTCCTCAGCCACAACCAACATTTCCCAACCACAAACTACCAGTCCTCCCCAACCTCAACCATCAGTCCTTCCCACCACAACCACCAGTTCGCCCCCACCACAACTACCATTCCTCCCCAACCACAGCAACCATCCCCCCCAACCACAACAACCACCGACCACCGGCCTTTCCCCAACCACAACCAACAGTCTCCCCAACCAAAACACCATCCCCAACCATAACCATCAGTCCTTCACAAAACCAAGGGCCCCCTAAAAAAGCCAAGGGCCTCCCCAACCACAACCAACAGCTCTAACCACATTCACCAGTCCTCCCAAAAACCCTAACCCAGTCTCCCTTTACCACAAAACCCCCAGTCCTCTTCCCAACCACTACCAACAGTCCTTCCCTACCCACAACCACCAGTCCTCCCCAACCACAAAACACCAGTCTTCCCTTGCAACAACCAACAGTCATCTCCCCACCATAACCACCAATCCTTCCCCTGACACATCAATATGTTGTTGTCGTTCATAACTAACAATCACTCTATGGAATTCTTCGTTTAATTTCCTCTGTGCCCTTTTGTGCAGTCTGCAACTTGATTAGGTATTTCATCTTCTCAAACTGATGTTTAGAGATAGGACCAGTGGGTAAAAGGAAGGTTTTGAAAAATTAACAAATCTGTGTGGAATTTCCTTAGATCGGACGCCTTTTTCCAGCCATTCTAGAGATTCTAGATCTGGTTAGGGTAAATTCACAGGGTGCATATGAGGTACTAGCATGAAAGGTTTTGGGCCCTACTGCCTGCTATACTCTGTGATATTGTCTCAGTCAGGTTAAAAAGGGGGAGAGTAAACTGGCTACATCAGTTCCCTACATTTTGTTTTTTCGCTTTCTTTGGGCATCAACCCAAAATATTTTCAAGGGTACTAGGATTCCGAACTAAATTGATAATTGGAAGACCTGCGGTTATGGAAACAATGCTTCTAATTATTGATCTGAGTTTCTGCGGTAATTTTTTGATACGGCCCCTGAGATGTTTTGTTTCCAAAACGTCTGGGAAATTTTAAAGTTTAACTTCGACAGATTATCAATTAACTGTTTCACTTGCACATACATCGCAATAATAAATACACTACAAGAGATTATGGAAGCTCTGATCCTTGTGAAGTTACTTAAAAATTTATATGTATTAGTGGATTGTCCGAAGAGTTTAAAATATTTCCCTTTCCTTGGACGAGACTTGACAAGCACATTTTCATCCAACTATTATTTGTACAAGATCAAACTTAATTTTAGATCACAAAAACAAGGTGTTTGATTTTTAGAGTTACTAGTAAGTTTAAACTAGACAATTTTCAAACAACTTGGGTCAAAACTCCCGAAGGCCCCCCTTTGTTAAAGGGTACGATATCTATAAAGGGAAAACATCTCCAGAGAATACTAGGTCGCCCTCTAGCATTCAGCCTTTTCTGGTTTTTGTAACAAGAGGTCAGAATAAGATCAGGTCTAGTTATTTCTTGAAGAATTTTGGGATTACAACTAGATGATAATAATCTAAGGAAATAAAATTTGAGATCCTTAATACAAAAGGTGTCTAGGTAGATAATAAGTATTACTTACATAGTTTAGGATACAAGCTCCTTCATATCTCTTGTAGTGCAATATTGAGTTGTACATATGGTGATACAGTGCTGAGGGCACTTTTCGAACAGTACAAATCGTGAGTACTTTACTATGATGAGATATACTCTTAAATACAAACAATACAAATATATACAAGTGTATGAATGTGTATGTGTGCTCAAAGTGCTCGTAATGTCTCAGTAAGACTTGACTCGAAATAGATTTAAATAGTGACTGACAATAAGTCATCAAATAATCTCATCTTCTCGACCATCAAGGTAATCAAAACAGCCAGCTTGTACTAAATGATACATTCGCCAAACAGCAATAATTCAGTGGTAAGCAACCAAAATGCTTCTGAGATAAGAGTAGCAATTTACAACTAATTTTAGGTCACTGATAATGAATATCATGGTTAAAAATGATTGTTAGTTCTACTTTTCAATATAGAGCTACGTGTCACAACAGGTTGCAACAGGCTTGCGGCAGTGTGTTTCTACCACACACTCACAGTCTCACTGACCTTCATTATTGTTCCAGCAGTCATACAAGGTGGTTGTGCTCTCCATGTTTATATTGTGAGGTGAAAGGTTGGTGATTTTCTTAGCCAAACACTTAAAATTTATAATAAATATTCATTTGAGCAAGCTGTTGATATGTATGTGAGGCATATTATATTAATTTTATTTTCCTACTGAATGATATAAATACTTCTGCTTAGCTGTCATGATCTGTATTATAATGATAAATTATTGAATAAATTTTCTGTTTATCTTCTAATTGTTTGTTGTTTTCTTCTTCCAGATGCCTCGTAATTGTGTGAATATTGCAGACAACTTCTGCTACATTTGTGGTGAGGTGACCTTTGTGTCACAGAAGCACCGTATAACTGCTATGGTTAGAAAGGCATATCATCTATATTTTGGATGCAAGATTGGTACCAGGATAACAACTGGGCTCCCCACATATACTGCAACAATTGTGCTAATAACCTTCGCCAATGGTTGAACAGGAAGAGGAAAGGAATACCTTTTGCTGTGCCAATGACATGGCGGGAGCCAACAGACCATACCAACAATTGTTATTTCTGCATGGTACCTCCAGTACAAAAGGGCTTGTCAAAGATAAAAAGGGGTTCATTGAATATCCAAACATTCCATCAGCTATTCGCCCAGTTGCACATGGAGAAGATCTACCTGTTCCTGGTGCACCAACTTGGGTGTCCTTCGAGTCAGATGAAGAAAGTGGTGAGGAGGAAGAAGAGAAGGATGACACTGCTGGATTACACAGTGACCGAAACTTTGATGAAGCACACTCCTCTAGGTCACATCTCATAACAAAAGGGGAACTCCATGACCTTGTCAAGAATCTGCAGGTATCTAAAGATAAGGCAGAGCTGCTAGGCTCTTGTCTTCAACAGTGGAATCTCCTTGCAGCTGATGTGAAGATTTCAAAATTTTGTGACCGTCAGCAGCAGTTCACTTAAAATCCACTCTTTGGACACACATTTAGACTTTTTCCAGCGAACTATAGGCAGTTAGTGACGAACATGGTGAAAGGTTTCACCAAGATATTTCAACCATGGAAATGGTACCAGAGCAAATGGGGCACAAGAATGCTTGCAGACTATTGCTGGACATTGGCAAGAGATGATTCTTCAACCCACTATAAGCGTCAAGCAAAAAGGCAGAGAGTAGATACGGATTAGAGTTTAAAACATACTGACACATATTGTACGTTATAATAAAATAATAAAATATTACATGTCTCGTATCCTTAAACCTATAGCCAATAAGCATTTTTCAAGGTGATATTTGGATTCAGGACATGAAAATACATAAGAATTAACTAATCTCATTTAAGAAGCATATAACTTGCAAAAATTGTTGACCAGTGTAATGTACCAAGTAGCAGCACAGCGTCAGGAACAAGGACACAAATTGACCCTAACCAAGGACCATCAACAGATCCTTCATTAAAGGCATAAACTCTTTTAATACTGAATCTAATTCAGCTTAACCAAATCCCTGACTAGACGGTGCATAAATGCCACACAAAGTAGGTCAAAAGCTTCAGCTTGGGACCAGGGTTGAAGAGTGCCCACACGACACAACATCTGCAAAACGTCAAACCAATAAGTCTGAACAAGAGATACGTTTCCAACTCACCAGCGAAGCCATACTCTACCAAAACAGAGTCTAAATAACGAATAAACACCCAGAGATGAGAAAGAGCCCTGGAGAGATGTTTCTCATAGAAGTCGCTTGAGAGATGGAAAGAGAGGAAGAGGTATGGACTGCCAGCCTCACATCAGGTGGGATCACGTGACTCGCCTGTGCTACTCCAGCGACCGCATGAGGTGCCGCCTGACACAAACAAGTGAGTGGTAGTTAGCAAGGCAGTTTGGGACAGCATACAGCCAATCACAACTCTTCAACAGTGAGCACACTCAGAAGTGTAATACGTTACATCTTACCTACATACATAGCTAATATAATAAGTCAAATAATAATATAAAGCAAGATATTTTCAGTTTAGCTATTAATGAAAATATTGGCAATATAAAATTATATTAAAAGGTAAATAAATACATAATATACACTATAAACATTGGGCCCCATTCAGGGGGCGCAAAGTAGAGGAGAACTGGTAGTTGTGGTAGGAGGACTGTTAGCTGTGGTAGGTGAAGGAATGGTGGTTGTGGTAGGGAAGGACTGGTAGTTGTGGTAGGAGAATGATGGTGGTTCTGGTAAGAGATTAGTGAGGACTGGTGGTTGAGGTAGGGAGAAGGAATGGTGGTTGTGGTAAGGGAAGCACTGATAGTTTTGGTAGGGGAAGGACTGGTAGTTGTGGTAGGGGAAGGACTGGTAGTTGTAGTAGGGAGAGAAATGGTGGTTATGGAAAGGGGAGGACTGGTGGTTGAGGTAGGGAGAAGAATTGGTGGTTGTGGTAGGGAAGGACTTGGTTATGGTAGGGATGGACTGGTGGTTGTTGTGCATGCAAAGAGTATGTTACAGTTTATTCAGCGTATGTCACACTCCCATGCAGGCTGCCTCCCAACCAGTGAACCGGGTGCTAAGGGTTTAACAATCAATAGGGTACCCATCATTAAATCAATAGCTTGGTTCATTCTTCTCTCTTCTTCTTGTAGGTTCGCTGGTACGTCCGCCCGGTCTTCTCAAATGGTGACCCGGCCTTGGCCCCTGGTTAGAGGGTGTCGATCATCTTCTTTCTTCAGTCTTCTTTCTTGGGCTCCGGTGGGGAGCGACTTCTTCTTCTTCTTCTTTCTTGGGCCCGGTGGGGAGCGACTTCTTCTTCTTCTTCTTTTCTTGGGGCCCCGGGTGGGGAGCGACTTCTTCTTCTTCTTCTTTCTTGGGGCCCCCGGGTGGGGAGCGACTTCTTCTTCTTCTCTTCTTTCTTGGGGCCCCGGTGGGGAGCGACTTCTTCTTCTTCTTTTCTTGGGCCCCCCGGGTGGGGAGCGACTTTCTTCTTTCTTTTTCTTGGGGCTCTCTGGTGGGGGCCCCAAGAAAGAAGAAACCAATCACAGGCAAGCCCGCCAAATGCATTACAAACAACATTTTATAGTGGGTTATGCCACCAACATGGGTGAGGCGATTGGTGTCTTAGTATACTCTCCTGAATCTGTCCAAACTATCTCTACAGCATTGCTGGTTAATTGCTCGTTCCATTGGCACAGAATACCATTAACTCTTACATGCTGCGCAGCTTCATGACATTATTCGTACCAAATTAAGGGTTGAAGCAACTATGGCACACCAAACTGAGGTATCTCCCGCTACAGGAGCTGTTAATCGCCGACCTCCGCTTAGGGTTCCTTCGTAATGTGGGAGGCCTAACACCAGAGCAATCAGACCAGCTGTCTCGCAAAGCAGGTGGTGCTTTGTTGGCGCTTGAGTTAGCTAAACTCAATCTCGAAACAACCAGAGAGCAGCGAGCATTTGCTAAAGAGGAGCTTGATAGAGAGAAGGAGGGAGGCAATTTACAGACTGTGGGAGACTAGTGTGCAAAAAGCAGTGCCGTTAGTACCTCACTTTGTTGAGTCTGAGCCTGAACAGCTTTTCGAGGCATTTGGAAACCAGGCTTGAGCACTGAGGTGACCTGGGAGCATTGAGCAGCACTGGTGCACAGTGTTGTATGGCAAAGCGCATGAGTTCACAGCCGTTGTTAAAACGGTTCTTGGGGCATATCAGTGTGTTCCGCCAAGTACAGGCGGGATTCAAATTATGCAAGCATCAGCTGGGTCAGTCTCATGTAGACTTTGAAAAGCAACAGTCAAAACTTTTACGAAGTGGTATAAGGCGAGTGGTGTCACAAACTTCAGTGATCTAGTGCAGTTACTTTTGGTGGATAACCTGCTGGAATCTATTGGACCAGAGGTTAGCGTCTTTCTTGAAGACCATTCGTTGACCACTGCATTGGAAGCAGCCAGGCTGGCTGACACTTTTGAGGCTAACCACTCTTGTCCGAGCGGTCTAATCTTTCTTCCCAACAGCCTGGCATGAATAGAGATCATCATGGACCTGTCCCTGACTGCAGGACGAAGTGGCAGGATGAAAGTGAACAACGACGACAATCAACAAAGTCGTCTGGTGAGCGACGACATCAAACTGGTGGTCAACCTGGTGAGCGACGACATCAAACTGGTGGTCAACCTGGTGAGCGACGACATCAAACTCATAATGAATAACGACGCCAGTACCCCGAGTGGTAACCTGTTACCATTGTCATAAACTGGGCCACGTCAAGTCCAACTGCACAGTTAAGCCCAACCCTTAGGAAAAATTAACATCCTCCCTTTTGAGATGAACCAGAAAGAAGCAGAGTGAGGTATGGCCCCATACTACAGTACCTGCCACATCTCCCTTCAGAGAATGAAAAAATTGAAGTAACAACTTTTAGGATACCTGGCTTACTGTTCACTTATAAGAGAGGGAGTCCTCCCCCTCTCTAAAAAGACATCATTGAATTCCTCCGTTCTCTTAGAAGCATTTGGAGATGTATTTTCTGTCCCTTTACTTAAGATACATGTGCAGAGTAAATATTATACAGGAAATTTGACTGTCGGTGTTTCTGAGAGATTTCTTATGAAAGATGCTGTGTTATTGCTGGGTAATAACATTCTTTATTCGACAAAATGTTCAGAGCCTATACTGACTAATTCTTCTCCAATGTTGGCCATAACTCGAGCAAAATCCCAAGCGATGTCTGTCAAGAATGCTGACTCATTCTTGGACGACTCAGATCTAGGACTAGACAATATGTTTTATGAGGAAAACTGGCCAGAGCCTCGTAAATTTAGTGAAAAGCCCCAGACCAAGTCTTCCTACTCCAGGGTTGCAGGATTGCCAGATATCTCTGCTTCCTTGCCTGAGGGATTGTCCTTTCGGGAAGAACAGCGAAGAGATCCTTCCTTAAACTTCGCTTTTCAGGCAGCCATGGGTGAATCCCACTCAGATCACCCAGTCAAATATTAAATTGAACACAACCTACTGCTCTGCACAGAGACTGGTAAGGAGGTAGGAGGTAGCCCAAAATCAGATAGACTGGTAGTTCCTAAGAAATTTAGGTCACAAATTTTGAACATAGCCCACAATTCCTCTTTAGGAAGTCATTTAGGAATTACAGAAACTCTGTAGAGAATATTGAAAGAGTTTTACTGGCATAAAATAAGGCAAAATGTGAAGAATCACATCTGCTCTTGTAGGGAATGTCAACAAGTAGGTAAATCTGGACACCCCATTAAACCTCCGCACTTCATCCCATACCTGCAGATGGGAACCGTTTGCAGAGCTAATCATTGATTGTGTGTGACCATTACCAAAATCCAAGTCAGGAAACCAGAACTAATTTACTATCATGGACAAAGCTACTAGGTATCCGAAAGCAATCCTAATGCGCAGTATAAACACTAAAGCTATTCTTAAAGCCATAACTAAATTTATATCTTACTTTGGCATTCCTAAGTCTATCTTTACAGCAAAAGCTTTTACTGAAGTTTTAATTAGACTAGGTATAATTTATAAATTATCCACTGCCTATCATTCTCAGTCCCAAGGCGCCTTGGAAAAATTTCATCAGACGTTAAAAACCATGATAAGAACCTTTGCATGCATTTTCCTACAGACTGGGAAGAATCACTTCCTCTGTTGCTGTTTGCAATGACAGAAACTGTGCAGGAATCAACAGGGTACAGTCCATTTGAGCTGATCTTTGGACACAATGTACTAGGTCCTTTGCGAGTGCTCAAGGAAGGATGGATGGGAGAAGACGCCTGCATAGCACTCTACAACCCTGTCAGATGGCCTGTCAGTTGGCTAAGGCTAACTTAAAATCTGCTCAAAACACAATGAAACAGAGATATAATAAAAACGCAAAGTTTCGCTCCTTCAATCCAGGAGACAAGGTGCTGGTCAGGGCGAATCCTACGGGGCTCAACTGAAAACCTAAGAATTTAAAGCTAGTGGCTTCTATTATACATTGCTTTGCATTCAACTTAAATCCTGCTTTATCCAGTAATTTTAATGTTTCCACAAGGTTGTCCACATTTTCTGGAAATGACCGGGAGTAGAGTACTACATCATCAAGGTATGCTAGTGAGTGTCTACCCAACACAGGGCTGAGGATGAAGTTTATAGCTCTTTGGAAGCTAGAGGGCGCGGTGTTTAACACGTAGGGCATTAGTTTAAATTGGTATAATCGGACCCCATCTGAGAATGCTGTCTTCTCTTTTCTTTTTCTGTAACGGGGATGACCCAATAAGCTGACTTAGCATCCAACGTTGAAAAATACTTAGCTGTTCCGAAAGAATCTAGAATTTCCTGGATTAGGGGCAAAGGATAACTATCAGCTATGGTTAATTCATTTACCTTCCTAGTGGACTATAGAATTCTCAAACGCCAAGGGTATCGATGATTGGACAGACAACTTTCTTAATAAATTACATAGACTATACAACAAACATTGTCCTATAAAAATGAAACAGATTACGAATAAACGGCTAGGATGCCCGTGGCTAACTAACTGCTTATTAAAATCCATTAACAAGAAACATCAATATGAAAAGCAATATAGACGGGGATTCATACATAAAGAGTTTATTAAACACTATTATTGCATCCCCAGAATGGGCCCCAATGTATATATATAAATTTATAATGTATATTTTCCATTTTCTATAATTTTATATTGCTGATATTCTCGATAATAGCTAAATCGTTAATATCGTACTTTATACTATTATTGGGCTTATATTTGACATTATTTGACTTAGCTATGTTCATTAGGTAGGATGTAACATTATAAATTGTGCTCATGTTTGTAGTAGCTGCCTTGGAGTTGGCAAACTACCGATTATGACACTAGGCTTGTTATGCTGCCGGCGTCTAGTTGCTTGGAGGAGTCACGTGATTCCACCTGAGGTGGGTGGCTGCTGCTCCTTCCTCGAGAGCACTACGTAGCTGGACATCGTTGTGTCAACACCTCGCTCCTGTCTCTGCTTGTTTTCTCGCCATTTAGACTTTGTTTGGGTAGAATATGTGTTCGGTGGTGAGACGAAACATACTTCTCAGAACTCTGTTCACAGAGGATAGACTAGACAGTGATTTCTGACGTTTTACTGGGTTGTGTGTCACATTGACTCTCTTTGACAACTCAGGTCTCTAGCTACAGCTCTTGACCTAATTCGATAAGGCATCTGTACACCGCCACAGTTTGGGATTGTTTATGCTGAACCTAGCTTCAGTAGAAAGGGAGTTTTGTGACTGTTTTGGAGGATCTATTGATGGTCCTCAGTTAGGGTCGATTTTCTATCTCCTGGTTCCTGATGCTGTGTTGCTGTTGCTTGTTATATTGCTGTTCTGCAAATTGGTCATTTTACTGGTCAATCAAGCTGTTCTGATTGTCAGTTTGTTAGAGAAGCTAGCTTATGAGAAGTTCAGTCGGACACTGGTTGAGTCGAGTCTTAAGAGTTACCTGGAGATCACTCATACACACATATATTCTTATTTCCTTATATCTGTATTATTGTAATTACTGACATTGTATCTGATGGTACTTTAGAGTCATTTAGATATATGTGTCCTCAGCACAGCATTATTGTATATGAGAGCAGTGTAGGAGCTGACCTCCTAATTAACCTTCTAATGCATTACTTAATGAACATCCTGATCATATGTACATTTATTTACTTTGAAACCCTAGACACTAACTTTGTTAATAAACATTAAATTTTATACTTTGGTTAGTACCCTATCAGTTGTAATCCTCATGAGGACTATTGAAAATGTTGGATAACTGGACTAGGATACTGACTTTGTTGCAAAAGCCCAGTAACAGGCTGGATGCTAGAAGGGCTATCCTTTCTAGTGTTCACTGGAGATGTCTATTACTAATAGATATCGTGTCATTTTGAAACAACTATTCATCAGTTCTCACCAAACTAATAAAAAAAGCCAAACAATTGTACTACTCCAGCAGAGTCACTGAAGCAAGAGGAGATATAAAAAAGACCTGGAAAACACTCTCACAGATTCTGGACACCCACAAACTGAAAAACTAGGGATATTGTCCTAACTAAACCCAACGAAACGCCACTACAGCCTATTGATACAGTAAACAAGATAAATGACTTCTTCTCAACCATAGGATCAAATCTTGCCAGTAAAATCCCAGATACCAATGCTTGAGCAAGTGATTACCTAGACGGGAATTTCCCATCCTCCTTATATCTTGCACCTACTGAGCCCACTGAAGTCACAATGATAATCAAGTCACTTAAAAATAAATCAGGGAATCTGTCTCAAGTCCCACCATTAATATACAAACGAGCCGCTCATGTCCTTTCACATCCTATTTCATTACTATTTAACAAATCATTAGAAACTAGCACTTTCCCGACACTACTCAAAACAGCTAGGGTTACACCAATACACAAAGGTGGTGACTCCACAGACGTAAACAACTATAGGCCAATATCAAATCTACCGTTGCTATCCAAAATCTTTGAGAAACTTCTGCACAAGAGATTATACTCGTTTATAATGACACAAAGCATATTCAACCCCTGCCAATTTGGCTTCAGGAAAAATAAAAGCACTAACGATGCAATAGTAAAAATGATAGACCTGCTGTACACAGCACTGGAAAATAAGGAATATCCATTAGGACTTTTTATTGACCTAAGGAAAGCTTTCGACACAGTAAACCACGGCATCCTACTCCACAAACTTGACCACTATGGAATAAGAGGTCATGCACTTGCATACTTCAAATCCTACCTCACTAATAGGTATCAGTATGTCACTATTAAAGACACATCCTCCACGACACGACCACTTGACACCGGAGTGCCGCAGGGAAGTGTCCTTAGTCCCCTGCTCTTCCTCTTATACATCAATGATCTTCACAATGTATCACAACACCTGAAACCAATACTCTTTGCTGAAGACACAACTTATGTCATCTCCCACACAAATCTTGCCCCGCTTAATACCATTGTTAACGACGAATTAATAAAAATATCAACATGGATGACAGCCAATAAACTTACACTCAACACTGATAAGACCTTCTATATTATGTTTGGCAACAGAGCAGGTGATCCACAATTAAACATTAAGATCAACACTACACCTATTGCTAAACATAACAAGGGCAAATTCCTGGGCCTTCACCTTGACAGCAGCCTGAAATTCAGCACCCATATCCAACACATAACAAAGAAAGTGTCCAAAACTGTGGGAATCCTCTCTAAGATACGGTATTATGTACCACAATCAGCCCTACTCACACTATACTATTCACTCATCTATCCCTACCTCACATATGCCATTTGTGCATGGGGATCAACAGCAATTACCCACCTAAAGCCAATAATAACCCAACAAAAAGCCGCAGTAAGAATTATCACGCAATCCAACGCTAGGCAGCACCCCCCACTCTTCAAAGACCTAAACCTACTCACTGTTCAGAACATCCATACTTACTACTCTGCTATCTACATTTATAGAACCATAAATTCCAACTTTAACCCTGAGCTAAAACACTTTCTTGACAGTTGTGACAGGACCCATAGACATAATACCAGACATAAACATCTCTTTGAAATTCCCCGTGTCTGACTAAATCTATACAAAAATTCAATGCGCATAAAAGGGCCTAAGATTAGGGACTCCCTGCCTGAAAACTCTAGAACTGCAGACACAACCTCCACTTTCAAAAGCACCTTTAAAAAACATCTTATCTCACTTACGCACCCAACCGGTAGCTAACCACATGAAAACTACTTTATCTTGCACATATCCACAGTAAAAGACACTGATATCTGTGATTCCCCTTAATTTTCACATGACTAACCAAAATTCTAATACAACTATTGCTTCATAATTCTTAAGCTAGTCATAAGTTTGCCTAAGACACTCCAATATAGAAATGGTATTATGCCAATACATCACCTTTACAATTAATATATAAACTAATTGTTAAATTCTTAAATGTTTGAATTTCAGTACCTCAATTTTGTAAACCTAGTTAATCACTACAATTACCTAACGTTACTATCAGTATAATCAATGTCACTATTGAGTAAGACCTATCATAAGACTGCCTGAAAAGCCTAGGCATACCTAGGCATATTATTGGCCATCTTGTAATATCTACTTCATAAAATGTACATTAATATAAGTACACCCCACTTTGTATATTACTAGAAATAAAGAATTTTAATTTTAATTTGAATTTGAATATAATCCACACAGAACCGATAAGAGTTATCTGGTTTCTTTACCAACACTACGAGTGAGAGCCACGGTGATGAGCTTGGTTCAATTACATCGTTCTTGAGCATAGTATTACATTCCTCCCTTATTACTCTCTTAGCCTCTTCTGGAAGTCTCCATTGACGGGTCTGGACAGGTAAACTGTCACCTGTAGGTATAGTATGCTCAATATGGGGCAGGAAGCCTATATCTCCTTCATCAATTGAAAACAACTTTAGAAAGTTCCTCAACGCATTCTTTATTATTTTCCTCTCAGAGCATTTTAAATAATTCAGATTTATATCATTAAATATCTCATCCCTTTTACTTTCGTTCAGGGTGGGAGTAGCAGGTGTCATTACCCTATCTTGTGAGATTTATCACTGGTATTAAGATATTTCTTTTCTCAGAAACCTGGGCTAGATCATGAGGCACCAGGAAGGACTCTAGTCCAGTGCTTAACAAAATAGGGAATAGCATAAGAAGGTACAAATAAAAATGGGAACTATGGCTATCGTTTACTTAATAACATAAAGAGCGAAAATACATTATATCCTGATGGAGAATTACATACAATAACCATTGACCTATGAGACTTATTACCAGGGGGAAGGGTAGATGTTATCAGTAACAAGGACTTATACTCACTCTTAATTCACCAACCAGCTGACCCGAGATTCGCAATGCTTGGCCCACTACACACACGCTGTCCAGAGCTCTGCTCACCGGACCTGTCACCAACCTCTGTCTCTCCTCTAGTCGTCCTCCAAGCCCTTCCCTCAGTGAGGCATGCACCACGTGCTTTGACCTGACGCCGAGATGCGTGTCTGACAGCTATTTACGAAGGCAAGGTGTGGTCGACCTTTCGACCTCACAGCCCCGTGCTTCCTCAAAAGAAAAGGAGGCTCCATTATTGTTCAGTGCCATGGTGGCACGCTACCCATGGAGGTGGAGGCCTAATCCTGGCTATTAGAGCCCTTATGGGGTAGGGGTGTGGCCTGCAAAGAGTATGTTACAATTTATTTGGCGTATGTCACACCCCAATACAGGCTGCCTCCAAACCAGCAACCAGGAGCAAAGGGTTTAACGATCGACAGGGTACCCGTCGTTAAATCAGTACCTTGGCTCACTGACCAATCACAGACAAGCCCGCTAAAGCTGAGGCAATGTGCCCAAAATGCCCTGTATACTAGGGGCTTTTGGCATGTACACCTCATGTAATCTCAATAACCAAATGTAATTCTTTGTATCATGTCCAAATAAAAATATTATTATTATTATTATTATTACTTGCGGTCAGCATTTGGCAGACTTGCCTACCTGTTGGTTGAGTACGGTGCACTCTCTCTGTTTTTTGCTTTGTCATCTGTCACCGTCATGTACACTTATTATTATTCCCATCTGTACATAGTGTATATATTTGTACGTAGTGTACATATTTGTACATAGTGTACATATTTGTACATAGTTTACATATTTGTATATAGTGTACATATTTGTACATAGTTTACATATTTGTATATAGTGGGTGAAGGTAAAATATACATTATAGTCTATCTGCTGAGTTTGTTTTGCTCCAAATCCCATTACGACCAGGTCACAGGTCGTTACAACCAGGTCACAGGTCGTTACGACCAGGTCACAGGTCGTTACGACCAGGTCACAGGTTACGACCAGGTCACAGTGTAGACAGCCTGACTGTCTGCATAGCCAGCCCGATTGTCTGCATAGCCAGCCCATGCTGTCTGCCAGCTGAGTTCATATTTCGTGCCATGCTAGTTTCCATAGTTTCCGCCAGAGGGCAAGCCTGGTAGGCATACCCATGTGAGTCTGCCTCACCCTGCCTCTCTCACTTGGCGCCCAAACTTCAGTCAACAGGCCTAACTCGTCTCCCCCTCGCAAGGCATGGCCCACCTGGGCCATGACCACAGACACGCAGCCTGTACTCGCACCTTTATTACAAATAAAGTAAGAAGCCTCCGAAGCCTTATCATTTACAACCACGCCTCCAAAACGCCAAATAACTCATCATTATAACAGGTCGTTCATAACCTGTGTTCATAACACACAGCTACCAGTAATTCCTCTACCACACCCACCAGTCCTCCCCAACCACAACTACCAGTCCTTCCCAACCACAACCACCATTCCTTCCCTTACTATAACCACCATTCCTTCCCAACCACAACCTCCAGTACTCTGCCTAATCACAACCACCATTCTTTCCCCTACCACAGCTGCCAATCCTTCCTTCCCTACCACAACCACCATTTCACCCCCTACTGCAACCATCATTCCTCTCCTCCTACCACAACCACCAGTCCTTCCCTACCCCACCACCATCACAACCCCATCACCAACACCCAGACCACCACCATCACCACAACCACTACCACCACTCTCTCCACCACCTCTACCACAACCACCACCACTACTATAACCACAACCAACACCAATACCACTACCACAACCAAAACCATCACTACCAGCACCATCACCACTACCACCGCCACCACCACCACCACTGCCACAACCACCACTACTACCACCACCATCACTACCACCACCATCACTACCACCACCATCACTACCACAACCACCACCACTACTACTACAACCACCACTACTACCACCACCATCACTATCACCACCATCACTACCACCACCATCACAACCACAATCACCACAACCACTACCACCACTACCACAGCCACCACCACAACCACCACCACTACCACCACTACCACAACCACTACCACAACCACCACCACCAACACTATTACCACAACCACCACTAACTCCACCACCTCCACTACCACAACCACCACCACCACCATTACTACAACCACCACCACCACAGCAACCATCACCATCTCCACCACTACTATAACCACCACCACCACTACCACCACCACCATCACTACCACCACTCTCCTCCCTCTTCTTTCCCTTCCTCTTCTTTCCATGTTTTGTCTTCCCTCCTGCCCTCCCTCATCCCCCTCCCTCCTCCCCTCTCTCATGTCCTTCACAACTGAGGGATCAATAAGATGAATGTCACCCAGCCAACCCTTCCCTCCTCCTACCTTCCCTCTCTCCCTCCCTCTCTCCCTCCCTCCCTCCCTCCCTGCCTCCTCTCTACCTCCCTCCCTCCATCAATCCTCCCTCCCTCCCATCCCTCCCTCCCTCCATTTTCTCGTTCCCTCCTTTTCCAAATTCCCTCCCATTCCCTGTTCTCTCTTTTAGACCCCTCCCTTCCTTTCTTCCCTTCCTTCTACCATCCCTTATGTCCTATATCCTATTACCCTTTACCCTCCTTTCTCTCTTCTCCCCTCCCTCCACCCCTTCTCTCCCCACTTTCCTCCTGTCTAGCTCCCCTCCATCCCTCTACCTCCCCACTTTTCATTTTTCTGATGCATTTCCTGGCCACTGGCCAGTGACGGCCAGGGCATCCAGAAGCAGCCAAGGACGGCCAGGGACAACCAGGAGCAGCCAAGGACAGCCAGGGGCAGCCAGAAGCAGCCATGGACGGCCAGGAGAAGCCAAGAACGGCTAGGGACAACCAGGAGCAGCCAAGGACGGCTAGGGGCAGCCAGGAGCAGCCATGGACGGCCAGGGAAGCCAAGAACGGCTAGGGGCAGCCAGGAGCAGCCAATGACGGCCAGGGGCAGCCATGGACGGCCAAGAGAAGCCAAGAACGCCCAGGAGTAGGCACGGACGGCCTGGGACAACCAGGAGCAGCCAAGGACGGCCAGGGACAACCAGGAGTAGCCACGGACGGCCTGGGACAACCAGGAGCAGCTAAGGACGGCCAGGGACAACCAGGAGTAGCCACCGACGGCCTGGGACAACCAGGAGCAGCCAAACGGACAGGGGCAGCCAGGGGCAGCCATGGAAGGCCAGGAGAAGCCAAGAACGGTCGTGGGCAGCCAGGAGCAGCCAAGGACGGCCAGGGACAACCAGGAGCAGCCAAGGACGGCCAGGGGCAGCCAGAAGCAGCCATGGACGGCCAGGAGAAGCCAAGAACGGCCAGAGACAACCAGGAGCAGCCATGGACGGCCAGGAGAAGCCAAGAACGGTCATGGGCAGCCAGGAGCAGCCAAGGACGGCCAGGGACAACCAGGAGCAGCCAAGGACGGCCAGGGACAACCAGGAGCAGCCAAGGACGGCCAGGGGCAGCCAGAGGCAGCCATGGACGGCCAGGTGAAGCCAAGAACGGCCAGGGGCAGCCAAGGACGGCCAGGGGCAGCCAGAGGCAGCCATGGACGGCCAGGTGAAGCCAAGAACGGCCAGGGCAGCCAGGGCAGCCAAGGACGGCCAGGGGCAGCCAGAGGCAGCCATGGACGGCCAGAAGAAGCCAATAACGGCCAGGGGCATCCAGAAGCAGCCAAGGACGGCCAGGGACAACCAGGAGCAGCCAAGGACGGCCAGGGGCAGCCAGAAGCAGCCATGGACGGCCAGGAGAAGCCAAGAACGGCCAGGGACAACCAGGAGCAGCCAAGGACGGTCATGGGCAGCCAGGGGCAGCCATGGACGGCCAGGAGAAGCCAAGAACACCCAGGAGTAGCCAAGAACGGCCTGAGACAACCAGGAGCAGCCAAGGACGGCCAGGGGCAGCCATGGACGGCCAGGAGAAGCCAAGAACGCCCAGGACTAGCCACGGACGGCCTGGGACAACCAGGAGCAGCCAAGGACGGCCAGGGGCAGCCAAGGGCAGCCATGGACGGCCATGAGAAGCCAAGAACGGCCATGGGCAGCCAGGAGCAGCCCAGGACAGCCAGGGACAACCAGGAGCAGCCAAGGACGGCCAGGGGCAGCCAGAGGCAGCCATGGACGGCCAGGAGTATCCAAGAACGGCTAGGGGCAGCCAGGAGCAGCCAAGGACGGCCAGGGGCAGCCAAGGGCATTCAGGGACGGTCAGGGAAGCGAAGGACAGCTAGGGCAGCCAGGACCAGTCAGAGGCAAGCAGGGACAAATAGTGGCTGCCAGGGGTAGCCAGGAGCAGCCAGGGCGGCCAGGGAGTTGCCAGGTTTGGACGTAGACGTGCAAATTAACGATCTAGCTAGCATGAAGGAGTATGCTTAGATGTTGCTGACGGGCTCTTGATCCAAGGAATTAAGCTACCCTCCATTTCCTCGGATGAGACCTTACTTACCTTCCTTTTCCTGGCACTAAATGACTCTTGCGGGTTTAATGCTTTCCACGATGATGATAATGATTATATTAATAATAATAAGAAGAATAAGAATAATAATAAAAATAATAATAATAATAAAAATAATGATAATAACAATATTAATAATAATAATAATAATAATTATAATAATAAAAATAATAATAAAATAATAATAATAATAATAATAATAATAATAATAATAATAATAATAATAAATAGTAATAATAATAATAATAATAATAATAAATAGTAATAATAATAATAATAATAATAATAATTATAATAATAAATAATAATAATAATAATAAAAATAATAAATAGTAATAATAATAATAATAATAATTATAATAATAAATAATAATAAATAATAATAATAATAATAATAATAATAATAATAATAATTATTTCGTGTATAGGGACAAGGAGGAATAACATCTTGTAGGGTGTGGAAGAGCCAGTTGTGAGTGTGGGAGAAGTTCGTGAGGCAGTGGGTAGAATGAAAGGGATAAGGCAGCTGGGATTGATGGGTTAAAGATAGAAATGTTAAAAGCAGGTGGGGATATAGTTTTGGAGTGGTTGGTGCTATTATTTAATAAATGTATGGAAGAGGGTAAGGTACCTAGGATTGTCAGAGAGCATGTATAGTTCCTTTGTATAAAGGCAAAGGGGACAAAGAGAGTATAAAAATTATAGGGGAATAAGTCTGTTGAGTATATCTGGTAAAGTGTATGGTAGAGATATTATTGAAAGAATTAAGAGTAAGACGGAGAGCAGGATAGCAGATGAACAAAGAGGCTTTAGGAAAGGTGTGTAGACCAAGTGTTTACAGTGAAACATATAGGTGAACAGTATTTAGATAAGGGTAAAGAGGTTTTTGTGGCATTTATGGATTTGGAAAAGGCGTATGATAGGGTGCATAGGGGGGCAATGTGGCAGATGTTGCAGGTGTATGGAAAAGGAGGTAGGTTACTGAAAGCAGTGAAGAGTTTTTATGAGGATAGTGAGGCTCAGGTTAGAGTATGTAGGAGAGAGGGAGATTATTTCCCAGTAAAAGTAGGCCTTAGACAAGGATGTGTGATGTCACCATGGTTGTTCAATATATTTATAGATGGGGTTGTAAGAGAAGTGAATGCGAGGGTCTTGGCAAGAGGTGTGGGGTTAAAAGACAAAGAATCAAATACAAAGTGGGAGTTGTCACAGTTGCTTTTTGCTGATGACACTGTACTTTTGGGAGATTCTGGAGAGAAGTTGCAGAGGTTGGTGGATGAATTTGGTAGGGTGTGTAAAAGAAGAAAATTTAAAGTGAATATAGGAAAGAGTAAGGTGATGAGGATAACAAAAGATTAGGTGACGAAAGATTGGATATCAGATTGGAGGGAGAGAGTATGGAGGAGGTGAATGTATTCAGATATTTGGGAGTGAACATGTCAGCAGATGGGTCTATGAAGGATGAGGTGAATCATAGAATTGATGAGGGGAAAAGGGTGAGATGTGCACTAAGGAGTCTGTGGAGACAAAGAACTTTGTCCATGGAAGTAAAGAGGGGAATGTATGAGAGTATAGTTATACCAACACTCTTATGTGGGTGTGAAGCATGGGTGATGAATGTTGCAACAAGGAGAAGGCTGGAGGCAGTGGAGATGTCATGTCTGAGGTCAATGTGTGGTGTGAATATAATGCAGAGAATTCGGAGTTTGGAAATTAGGAGGAGGTGCGGGATTACCAAAATAATTATCCAGAGGGCTGAGGAGGGGTTATTGAGGTGGTTTGGACATGTAGAGAGAATGGAACGAAACAGAATGACTTCGAGAGTGTATAAATCTGTAGTCTAGGAAAGGTTGGAGGGAGGGGGTAAAGGAGGTTTTGTGTGCGAGGGGCTTGGACTTCCAGCAAGCATGTGTGAGTTTATTTGATAGGAGTGAATGGAGACAAATGGTTTTTAATACTTGACGTGCTGTTGGAGTGTGAGCAAAGTAACATTTATGAAAGGATTCAGGGAAACCGGCAGGCCGGACTTGAGTCCTGGAGATGGGAAGTACAGTGTCTTCACTCTGAAGGAGGGGTGTTAATGTTGCAGTTTTATAACTGTAGAGTAAAGCACCCCTCTGGCAAGACAGTGATGGAGTGAATGATGATGAAAGTTTTTCTTTTTCGGGTCACCCTGCCTTGGTGGGAATCGGCCGACGTGTTAATAATAAAAAATAATAATAATAATAAAAATAATAATAATAGTAATAGCAATTGTGTTTCTTCATAGTCTACTGGGAAGACGAAAGAATCTTGAACCTTAGCTAATGTTGAACCTCTGAGGAGGTGAACCTGGAATCATGCAATGGATGATTGTTCTTAGCAAATGTTAAGCCTCTTAGGTGAACCTTGAACCTTATAGTGGATAGTCTTAATCTTGATTGAAGGTGTTCATTTTCCTAGGCTAAAGCAAAGGCCGAAGGTGAGGTGGAGCAGTGGTGGAGACAGAGGTGCAGCAGTGGTGGAGACAGATATGAGGTGCAGCAGTGGTGGAGACAGAGGTGCAGCAGTGGTGGAGACAGATATGAGGTGCAGCAGGGGTGGAGACAGAGGTGCAGCAGTGGTGGAGACAGGTGAGGTGCAGCAGTGGTGGAGACAAAGATGAGGTGCAGCAGTGGTGGAGACAGAGATGAGGTACAGCAGTGGTGGAGACAAAGATGAGGTGGAGCAGTGGTGGAGACAGATATGAGGTGCAGCAGTGGTGGAGACAGAGGTGCAGCAGTGGTGGAGACAGGTGAGGTGCAGCAGTAGTGGAGACAGAGGTGAGGTACAGCAGTGGTGGAGACAGAGGTGAGGTGCAGCAGTGGTGGAGAGAGAGGTGAAGTGCAGCAGTGGTAGAGACAAAGATGAGGTGCAGCAGTGGTGGAGACAGAGATGAGGTACAGCAGTGGTGGAGACAAAGATGAGGTGGAGCAGTGGTGGAGACAGATATGAGGTGCAGCAGTGGTGGAGACAGAGGTGCAGCAGTGGTGGAGACAGGTGAGGTGCAGCAGTAGTGGAGACAGAGGTGAGGTACAGCAGTGGTGGAGACAAAGATGAGGTGCAGCAGTGGTGGAGACAAAGATGAGGTGCAGCAGTGGTGGAGACAAAGATGAGGTGCAGCAGTGGTGGAGACAGATATAAGGTGCAGCAGTGGTGGAGACAGAGGTGCAGCAGTGGTGGAGACAGGTGAGGTGCAGCAGTAGTGGAGACAGAGGTGAGGTACAGCAGTGGTGGAGACAAAGATGAGGTGCAGCAGTGGTGGAGACAAAGATGAGGTGCAGCAGTGGTGGAGACAGAGGTGCAGCAGTGGTGGAGACAAAGATGAGGTGCAGCAGTGGTGGAGACAAAGATGAGGTGCAGCAGTGGTGGAGACAAAGATGAGGTGCAGCAGTGGTGGAGACAAAGATGAGGTGCAGCAGTGGTGGAGACAGATATGAGGTGCAGCAGTGGTGGAGACAAAGATGAGGTGCAGCAGTGGTGGAGACAAAGATGAGGTGCAGCAGTGGTGGAGACAAAGATGAGGTGCAGCAGTGGTGGAGACAGATATGAGGTGCAGCAGTGGTGGAGACAGAGGTGCAGCAGTGGTGGAGACAGGTGAGGTGCAGCAGTAGTGGAGACAGAGGTGAGGTACAGCAGTGGTGGAGACAGAGGTGAGGTGCAGCAGTGGTGGAGAGAGAGGTGAAGTGCAGCAGTGGTAGAGAAAGGTGAGGAGCAGCAGTGGTGGAGACAGGTTAGGTGCAGCAGTGGTGGAGACAGGTTAGGTGCAGTAGTAGTGGAGACAGATAAGGTGCGGCAGTAGTGGAGACAGAGATAAGGTGCGGCAGTAGTGGAGACAGAGGTGAGGTGCGGCAGTAGTGGAGACAGAGGTGAGGTGCGGCAGTAGTGGAGACAGAGTGGGGTGCAGCAGTAGTGGAGACAGAGTTAAGATAAGGTGCGGCAGTAGTGGAGACAGAGGTGAGGTGCGGCAGTAATGGAAACATAGGTGAGGTGCGGCAGTAGTGGAGACAGAGGTGAGGTGCGGCAGTGGTGGAGACAGGTTAGGTGCAGTAGTAGTGGGGTGCAGCAGTAGCTGGGTGCAGCAGTAGTGGAGACAGAGGTGAGGTGCGGCAGTAATGGAAACATAGGTGAGGTGCAGCAGTAGTGGATACAGAGGTGAGGTGCGGCAGTAGTGGAGACAGAGGTGAGGTGCGGCAGTAATGGAAACATAGGTGAGGTGCAGCAGTAGTGGAGACAGAGGTGAGGTGCGGCAGTAGTGGAGACAGAGGTGAGGTGCGGCAGTAGTGGAGACAGAGGTGAGGTGCGGCAGTAGTGGAGACAGAGGTGAGGTGCGGCAGTAGTGGAGACAGAGATAAGGTGCGGCAGTAGTGGAGACAGAGGTGAGGTGCGGCAGTAGTGGAGACAGAGGTGAGGTGCGGCAGTAGTGGAGACAGAGGTGAGGTGCGGCAGTAGTGGAGACAGAGGTGAGGTGCGGCAGTAGTGGAGACAGAGGTGAGGTGCGGCAGTAGTGGAGACAGAGATAAGGTGCGGCAGTAGTGGAGACATAGGTGAGGTGCGGCAGTAGTGGAGACAGAGGTGAGGTGCGGCAGTAATGGAAACATAGGTGAGGTGCGGCAGTAGTGGAGACAGAGGTGAGGTGCGGCAGTGGTGGAGACAGAGGTGAGGTGCGGCAGTAGTGGAGACAGAGGTGAGGTGCGGCAGTGGTGGAGACAGGTTAGGTGCAGTAGTAGTGGGTGCAGCAGTAGTGGGGTGCAGCAGTAGTGGAGACAGAGGTGAGGTGCGGCAGTAATGGAAACATAGGTGAGGTACAGCAGTAGTGGAGACAGAGGTGAGGTGCGGCAGTAGTGGAGACAGAGGTGAGGTGCGGCAGTAATGGAAACATAGGTGAGGTGCGGCAGTAGTGGAGACAGAGGTGAGGTGCGGCAGTAGTGGAGACAGAGGTGAGGTGCGGCAGTAGTGGAGACAGAGGTGAGGTGCGGCAGTAGTGGAGACAGAGGTGAGGTGCGGCAGTAGAGGAGACAGAGGTGACATACAGCAGTTGAATATTGATAATTTTAATAAAATTTGTTGCTCATCAATCAACGTATTATTACTCTTGTGTTTTGGGAAAAATTCTTGCCAGTGAACAAGCATATTTGACACGCCATCAAAGGCAGCTTTCACTACCTCTTACAGTCCACTACCAGCTTTTAGCCGTCCCCCTGCACTGATCTTGAGAAAACGCATTCCCGCAAGGTGAAGGTTGAAGTACTCACCTTAAGGTTCTGGGTCAGCCCATTGTACACTGAGACTTACATGGTACACTTGCAGACATGCTGGGTCAGTTTATTGTACACTGAGACTCACATGGTACACTTGCAGATATGCTGGGTCAGTTTACTGTACACTGAGACTCACATGGTACACTTGCAGACATGCTGGGTCAGTCCATTGTACACTGAGACTCACATGGTACACTTGCAGATATGCTGGGTCAGTCTACTGTACACTGAGACTCACATGGTACACTTGCAGATATGCTGGGTCAGTCTACTGTACACTGAGACTCACATGGTACACTTGCAGATATGCTGGGTCAGTCTTGTACACTGAGACTACATGTACACTTGCAGATATGCTGGGTCAGTTTACTGTACACTGAGACTCACATGGTACACTTGCAGAATGCTGGGTCAGTCCACTGTACACTGAGACTCACATGGTACACTTCAGATATGCTGGGTCAGTCCTGTACACTGAGACTCACATGGTACACTTGCAGAATGCTGGGTCAGTTTACTGTACACTGAGACTCACATGGTACACTTGCAGATATGCTGGGTCAGTTTACTGTACACTGAGACTCACATGGTACACTTCGTATGCTGGGTCAGTTTACTGTACACTGAGACTCACATGGTACACTGCAGAATGCTGGGTCAGTTTACTGTACACTGAGACCACATGGTACTTGCAGATATGTGGGTCAGTTGACACTGAGACTCATGGTACACTTGCAGAATGTGGGTCAGTTTATGTACACTGAGACACATGGTACACTTGCAGATATGCTGGGTCAGTTTATGTA